>CAJNDV010033866.1:20540-32782 GCA_905221635.1 Symbiodinium sp. CCMP2456
CTGGAGACTCCCTGAGGCTCCATGTACCTTTATAGTAGATACTTAGGCCTTAAAGTACCTATATAGGGACCCCTTTAAGGCCTAAGTATCTACTATAAAGGTACATGGAGCCTTTGGGCCTAAACCCTAAACCCTAAACCCTAAACCCTAAACCCTAAACCCTAACCCTAAACCCTAAACTCTTTATAGTTTAGGGCTGTCGAGGTTTAGGGCTTCGGCTTTGGAGGTTTGGGGTTGGAGAAGCCCCAGCCTGGGGCCTTGCTACGGTGTAGGGTTCAGGGTTTAGGGTTTAGGGTTTAGGGTTTAGCGTTTAGGGTTTCGGGTTTAGGGGCTTGGGTTTAGGGTCTAGGGTTTAGGGTTTAGGGGTTTAGGGGTTTACGGTTTAGGGTTTAGTGGAAAGAGAGGGGGGGAAGGTATTTTTTGTAGGGCTTTTGATTAGAATTCCTATAGGGGTGTGGACCGAGATTTTGGTGGTTTAGGGCTTTTGGACACTTTCGGGGCTTTGGCGTTCAGTGGACGCCTGTCTTCTGGAGGGTTTTAGGCTGTACGGGTCCCGGAAGTTTCAGGGATTTTAGGGTTTAGGGTTTTGGTTTTAGGTTCAGGGATGCCAACTGCCCGCGATATCATTAAGACCCTAACATCCCTGAACCGTTTGCTCATGCTACTATCACCTATTTAATTACTTTTTGTTCTACAGGTTCTTCATTATTATAAACCCTAATACGGAAATTCTAGGGATCCTCCACAAGTAGGTTT
Organism: Symbiodinium sp. CCMP2456; assembly: GCA_905221635.1. Taxonomy (NCBI): domain Eukaryota; class Dinophyceae; order Suessiales; family Symbiodiniaceae; genus Symbiodinium; species Symbiodinium sp. CCMP2456. The sequence continues at coordinate 21,297 of CAJNDV010033866.1, forward strand.
TGGTAGGTTACATAAAGTAAGCGAGGGTTTAGGGTTGAGGGTTTAGGGCTTAGGTTTCAGGCTGAACCGACAAGAAGCAAACCGGACGCAGGCTTGAGAGCTTTCTGGCTTCATGGTAGGCCCTTTAAATACACGCTTCAATCAAAATTGGGGGACTTCGAGAACAGGTTACCCAAAACCCCAAACCCCTAAACACCTAAACCCAAAACCCCTAGACCCCTGAACCCGAAACCCCTAAACCCTAAACCCTAAACCCTAAACCCTAAACCCTAAACCCCTAAACCCTAAACCCTAAACCCCAATCAAGTGACCGAATACTGGCTCTGGAGTTTCGGGGATTGCTCTACCGCGCATGCCCCCCCGGAGCCCTAAACCTACAGGGTCCTAAGTACCTGGTAGAATGTAGGGGCCTTAATAATTAGAGTAGGGTTTTGAGGCCCGTTATACTGAAATTAACGCCCCAAAATACCATAGGTAGTTATTGAGACCCCTATTTCTTGTAGAATGCAGGGTTTCTATAATATGAGTTGCTATTGAGATTTGGGAAAGTATCCCTGGTAACCGTACCTAGGACCCCTGGGGAAAGGATGATTCAGACACCCTAAAACCCGAAACCCTAAACCTAAACCCTAGGCCCTAAACCTCTGCGTGGATCCTGGTTTTCCTTGGACCACCCTGAAACCGCCTAAGCAATGCTATCTAGAACCCAGTGGGGTCCCTGATGCATCCATAAACCCTAAACCCCCAAACCCACCAGCACTGAACCCGCAAACCCAGAAGCCGTAAAACCCATAAACCCTAAAACCCCAAACCCATAAGCACTGAACCCCCAAACCCATAAGCCGTAAACCCCCAAACCCATAAACCCTAAACCCCCGAACCCACAAGCCATAAACCCCCAAACCCATACAAACCCTCAAATCTAAAGTCGAAATCGATTGAGCCTTTAACCTGCAGGGCCTTCGCACGTCCGAGTTGCCGAAGGCGGTGTCGCCATTTCCGGTCGGGAACTCGATGAGCTCTGGCTTGCTGATGTATGCGGAATCCACTTGAGCCTCTTTCTTCCTTCGCTGGCTTGGTAAATGGTTTAGGGTTTAGGGTTTAGGGTTTAGTAGGTTATGACCCCTTAAATAGAGGGTAGAACCCTTAAAAACGGTAGGTTTTTGGAACCCCAACTAATCCCTCAACTCTTCAAGGAACCTTAGATCTAAGGTTGAAACCATGGGCCCCCTAGTGTGGGCCCTTAACCCTGGGATCCTTATACACCTACTATATACCCTATATGTACCCTTAAGGGCCCCTAGAAAGGCCTAAGGGTCCATATTAGGGGCCCATACCTCCAAACTTAGATTGGCGGGCGCATTCATGTTCGAGCCACGATTTAAAGGAAACTACAGGTGGGGAGTTTAGGGTATATAGGGCTTCTCTAAGGCTTCCATAAGGTATATAGACCTTCTATAAGGCTCCTATAACGGTAACTACCCACCTGAAAATGTCCTAGAACGATGTCAGAAATCAGAAAAGTGCAACTTACCTCTGAAAGGCAAAGCCAGAGCCCCAATATATAGCACGGCTTTAGAGCAGCGTTCCGTGTTAGCCTCGAGGAAGTAGGTTTAGGGCTTAGGGCAGGGTCTAGGGCTTAGGGTTGGTAGAACACCAAGACACCCAGCTGCCTACATCTTAGCTCTAATATGGTCAAGCTTTAGAGCTACATCCCAGCGGCTTTGTTCTGACTTAGAAGTTTGAGGCTTAGACTGTAGGACCCGAGTAAACAAACTCTGCCCTGAAGCCCAGAAGCCCGTGTAAACTTCAACTTTCCTGACTTTATGGTGTCCGTGCCTGCGTAGCAGGTAGAGCAACTGCTTAAGCTTTGGGTTCCTACAGTTTAGTGGCTGTAGACCTGAGGGCCCAATTATCTAATGCAACTATGGGCCAGTACCTGATGCCCCAAACCGGCTCTGTGCAAGAAGGAATCATGGAGCTAGCGATTGTGGTCATCTCCCCAGCACCACTGCCCGACGGCAGCGTCCAAGAAAACCTTCGTTCGGGAGGGCAGTGGCTACCGGGCTCACTTGAGATTCGACGAGTTTTACTAAGGCGTGTTATCGTGTAGGGTTAATATAGGGCCCTAATAATTACAATCGGGCTTTGGGGTATGTTCTACCATATTGACAATAAGGAACCCCCAAAATAGTCTAGGTAGTTAGGCCCCTATATTGCGGCTTTCGCTTGGGGTTCGAGACCTGAGGGAAAACGTTGTAGGGATTCAATGCTCCTCAAGGACGAAACGAACCCCAAAAAGGGTTTAAGGCTCATATACCATACAGGGATTCATAGTATAAGGCTACTGTAGGGGCCTTAATAATTAAAATAAGGTTTTGGGGTTTAGGGTTTAGGTATAGGGCCCTAACTTATAAGGGTCATGTGGTTCTCAAGGCTCTTAAAACCGCGTGTCGTTCAAGACATGCTCGGGAACCCGAGGAGAGCTTCTTTTGGGGTTTAGGGTTTAGGGTTCTATAAGCAAATGCTTGGAGGTTCACTCACTCAGCAAGTATTATGTTGTGAATGTCTTCATTGGGGTTTTAAGGGAGTATAAATTAAACCATAGGTAACTGCCTATTCTAATCACCCTGGCCACGAAGTTCCTTGATCCGTTTAAGCAAATCATGGCAAATCCTCAGCACCAAACCAGGTTGGCCCTTCAAAGCCTCCAGAAAAAAGCATCCTTCAAAGCCTCCGAAAAACATTCGAGCATAAGCTCCATTTAAACTCAACAAGGGCAAATACACAACAATCTACCATAACGCACAAAATGGAACTCCAAGCAAGTCTCCAAACCCCTACATCTGCAAGCAGGGGATCCCCTTAGCAGGAGTCTTGATCCTAAGTCTTAAGGACTGGGGTTAGGGTTTGAAGGTTTAGGGCTTACCCTAAACCCTAAACCCTCAACCCTAAGGAGTCCTGATCTTAAGTCGTAAGGACTGGGATTAGGGTTTAGGGTTTACCCTAAACCCTAAACCCTCAACCCTAAACAGGGCTTAGGGTTCCAGCAGGGTCCATGTTTTCCGAAAACGGAGCTCCCATACCACTGGGCCAAAAGATCCGCTAGAAACTGGAAGCTCCTATCGGAACCTTTACAGAGCTACGAGACCCCCAGATCTAAACCCCTAGCCCCTAAACCCTAAAGCCTAAATCCTAAAACCCTAAAGCCCTAAACCACTAGCCCCTAAACCCTAAACCCTAAAACCCTAAACCCCAAAACCCAAAACCCTAAACCCTAAAAACCCTAAATCCTAAAACCTACACTCTCAACCCTAGACCGCACAAAGAGGGAACCCCCAGATCTTAAACCCCTGCTCCGTCGTAGTCAACTCAATCTAGGGCCCTTATCCCCCACATGTAGGATCCTTGCATATATACGGGCCTAAATAATTACCTATACTATTTTTGGGGTTCCTTATTATGAGTATGGTATAATGGGCCCTAAAACCCTAGTTCTAATTATTAAGGCCCCTATAGTACAAACAATGTCGTTTCGTCGGCCCCCCACTTCACTGGCCCAGCAGCACGAACGGCCCGATAGACCCCAAAGCCCTGAACCCTTAGAAACCCCCACGCTAGGGCTTAGGGTTTATACGGGTTTAGGGTCTGGGGTCTAGGGGTCCAGGGTGTAAGGTTTAGGGTTTCCCACCTCTGAAATCAGCTACTGGCCAAGCAGCACGAATGGAGGAGTTGCGGGATCGCCCCCGAGAAAATGAAGAGTCTTGTCATCAGGGCTAGCGCGGACCTCACGCGAAACTGGCTGAGATCTGCAACTCTAAACCCTAAACCGTCGGGGTAGGGGGGACCCTACACAGCTCCCTAAGGGGGAAGCTGTCTTCACGTTGAGCCAGGGCTCGTCTTCGAAGAATGACTAGAGAGTCGGGCTTTAAGCTAAATGATAGTATCTATATATATATATATGTATGTATATATATATATATATCAAGAAACCCTGAGGTATGTGTTTTCAATCATCCTTATGTCGTTCGAGGCGGTCTCTCTTTTAAAAGGGCATCCAGAACCAGCCCCAAAATCTGAACTATCGGAAACTCAAAGCCTCTCGCTAAACCCCGAATTCCGAAGAAAGTCTCTTAGCCCCCAAGACCCTAAACCAACAAAAGAACAAAGCGTCCCACAACCGTCCATCTCCAGCCTACAACGAAGCGCTTCGTCAAGGGTTTAGGGTTTACTGCTGACCAAGCCACGCCGCCAAAGTAAAGGGGAAGGCCCTCCTCCTGCCCGTACCTTGTCTGAGCTGTGCAGTAACCAAGGAGTAAAAGGCGTAGGCCTTTATTTCATCATGGTTTCTTCTTCAGTGCAACACTCCTTGTGAGTGAAAGTATACACTTCATCATGGTTCGTTTAAGGAACAGGTCCAAAGTTAAGCATTGTATGGTACTCCAGAACCCAAGTAATTGTTGTCACAGCCCTACGATTCCCAAACTCCCTTCGAGGGTTCAGGGCCTGGGGAATCTGGTTATGGAGTGTTAGGGTATAGAGTTTAGGGTTTAGGGTTTAGGGTTTAGGTATTAGAGTTTAGGGTTTAGGGTTTAGGTATTAAGGTATAGGGGCGGAATCTGGCATTAACAAAACTCCTCTGGAGGGTTTTTAGGGCTTACGGCTTAGATTTTGGGGCTCATTATAACTTCAGGTATACATGCACGAATATAACACACAAAACAAGACTTCAGGACTCAGGACTAAACTGTATACCACAGCATCTAAGGCCAGGGAAGCCCAACATGTAGTGTAGGTGGTTGTTGCTCCTTGGCCTCACCCTAAACCTCAAACCCTAAACCCCCAAACCTTAATCCCCAGACCCTAAACCCCAAACCCCAAACCCTAAACCCCAAACCCTAAACCTCAAACCGTGAACCCCAAACCCTAAACCGTAATAAAACCTAGATTCGAGTCTCAGGTGCTCCCCCTGAATCTTGAGCTGTCATGAAAACCCTACTTCAAATTCAAAACACCCGTCGCCATAATTACTGGTGATCATATATGAATCCTGCATTACTTTAAGGACCCTGCACTACGGGGGTTGTGGTATATTTCTTTTTTTTGGGTAATGCGGGATTTAAATCATCAGCCGTATCATCATTTAGGTTGCCGTTGTGGTGCGGGTCTCCGGTCTCCTTATGAAGGAGCGTAGTCCCGACATATTATAAACCCTACTTCATGTTGAACATGCCTGTCACCCAAAAGCACCATCAAGTAGCTCCTTGTATTCCCAACGATCGCCGTCAAGCAAGACCTTTAGAACAAACACCAAATTTGATTAAACCGCCTAATTACCAAAACAACAAACCCTCAAAACCACGCTCTCACCGGAACCCTTCTTCTTCCTAATAAAAAAACCCTACATTCACATTGACCTCAACAAGAAGGAATATGCTTCAGGCCAGAAAATTGAGGTACACCCGAATTCCAGGAACCCTGAACCCTACATTTCTCTCAAGCCCTTAGCCCAAGCCCCAAAACGCCCCCTTCCCCAGGATCATGGGAATGAGTACGCCAGGTACCTTAGATGGGGTTATAGGTAGCTATAAATATAGTTACCCTAGCACTAACCCAGTTCCTACGTCCTACTGTTGATGATGTAAACCCTGCATTACCTTAAGGACCCTAAACTATGGGAATTGTGGTATATTCCTTATTATCGGTAATGCAGGGCTTTTATTTCATCAACATAAAGTCCCACTATTTCGGCAGTTCCTTGTCATAAATAGTACATTGGGCGCCCCACACCCTATTTATATCATCAGCCGTATGATCCTCTGACTTCCCCAAGAAGCCAGGAAACTAAAGTTTAAACTTTACGATTACTGCCACATTATATAACCCCAAAAGTGTGAAGGTTGGCTATTGGAGAACTACGTCCTAGAAGCAGCAGTCTGACCAGGCACTCTTTGGCGCTGCCCTGTGAGAGGCACACTAAACGGCTCGCTCCACGCTCGGGATCCGAGAAGCCTCGGGTTCAGGCCTAAGGCCCTAAACCTTATAAACCGTACGTCTTACATTTCCCTAAACCCTAAACCCTAAACCGCTAGGTTTTCGGGTTCTGAACCTTACACCTTACGTCTCGCGTTTAGGGTTTAGGGTTCTGAACCTTAATGAAACCTTACGTGTTCAGTATCTTAGAAGAACTGAAGGTTAACTTTGGGGGTTATACAAAGGTCATAATGCCCCCAAAAGGTTAAAGGTGTTAGGGTTTAGGGTTTAGACCTACTCTGCCTCCACAAAAGCCCTAAAACCCTAAACCCCTAACTTCTGTGCGCAGCAAGAAGGAACCCCAATAGAGCATCTAAACAAAGGCATCCTGCTCTTGGTGTATAAGTTGGGCATTACCCCCCATACAGTAAGAGTATAGAATAGTGTGCTATTATTAAGGGCCTTATATATCTAGGTTACAAGGCAGTACCCAAGGTGTAAGGGTGCCGACAAGCCGGATTCCAGGAAACTCTGATTGGTAGATGCTTATCTGGGCCCCGAAGTAACCAGGGAGCAACAAGTGGCCTTGATCTAATAACGGTTCCGATCCTAACTATAAAATTGGCTAAACCCAAAAATGAACTACAATGGAGACTGTAGGTGGGTAGTGTTCAAAATTAGGGTCCCTTTTATGGTCCATTTTATAAGGGTGCCGTACTATATTGGGGACCCAAAAAGGGACCCTAATTTAGAGAACTACCCAGGTACACTCAGGGTTCGTGTTGGATGCTTGCGGTCTCCGGCACAGGCGATGCAGGTGCCGTCTGCGAGGAAGCAGTAGTTCCTCTGCTCATTTTGGGTCTTTCTAAGGTTAGAAGTATGGGCTCCTAATATGGACCCTTAGGCCTTTCTAGGGACCCTTAAGGGTACATGTACGGTATATAGTAGGTGTATAAGGATCCCAGGGTTAAGGGCCCATGCCAGGGGCCATGGGTGCAACCTTAGCGTCTTGGGGCTTCAAGGTTTAACCCCCAAGCACTTCAACGCTAATGTTGGGATCTGATTGGGCAACCCTGGCCCTAGAACCCCAAAATGATTAGGATTCAAAAAAGGAACCCAGATAAAGACCCCCTGGCCCTATAACCCCAAACATTAGGCGTCACATAAGGAACCCAGATAATTATATGGGATCCTTAAGGGAGGGGTCCTGTTTCCTCTGGTGCTCCCACTGCTTCCTGGCCTCCCTGCGCACCTTCTGGGCTTGTTTCCAAGCCTCGTTCGTGCCTGCCCTCTGGGCCTCCTTGAAAGCTTCCCGCACATAACTGCTATCGGTCTGAAAACGCAGCCGCTCACATGGCCCAGGCCGTCGTACATGTAACGCAGATATTCAGAGAATCCCGCGCCAATTAGCACATTCGATTCATTCCCACGATAACCTGAGAATCTCGACAGCCTGTTCAGCAGAACCCCGTCCACCCAGGAGGTGATCTCCTGGGACACATCGTCTCCCTTATCATACTCAAGGGTGACTGGGTCCCTGCGGCCCTGCGGGATATATGTGACGAAAGCTGGCCCGCACAACCGCATTGTATTGTGGATTTCTAAACCCTAAACCTCTAGACCCTTAACCCTAAACCAGGAACCCTAAGCCCTGAACCAGGAACCCCAAGCCCTCCACAACCCTAAACCCTAAACCCTAAACCCCAAATAAAGGCCCAAGGTTCCTTGACCAGGTTCCCATAGTAAACAGCAAATCGATGGAAGTAACACCGGGAGCGGTTTAGGGTTTAGGGTTTAGGGTTTAGGGTTTAGGGTTTAGGGTTTAGGGTTTAGGGTTTAGACCCCCTTCAATCCCTCGATCCGACCATGTAGGGCTTGTTATGGCTTAGGGTTTAGGGGTTTAGGGTTTAGGTTTAGGGCTTAGGGGTTTAGTGTTTAGGGCTTAGGGTTTAGGTAAACCGAAACCTGGGTTCCAGCAATGCTTCAGATCTTTTGGTTCTAGGCATGTAGGCTTTAACCGCTTTTTGGTGGTTTATTGGGGTTTGAGGTTTAGTGCTGGGGCGGAAAAGCTACGGGAACACTCCTAAAACCTCAACCTCAACCCTAACTCTCTTAACCCTAAACCCTAAACCCTAAACCCTAAACCCTAAACCCAAAGTCCCCAAACCCTGAACTCTAAACCTTATCAAACCCTCCAGGATCCCTGAAAGGAATTCACATGAGCGGGCGTGCACGAGAGCTTAAGCCCAAAAACCTAAACTCGAAGCCTTGAAACCTCAATCGCGAAAGCCGCGATCCTCAACCATTGCAGAGAAACAAACAATGTAGGGGTCTTAATATAGAATAGGGTTTTGGGACAAATTATACTATAATAACTATAATAAGGACCCCCCCCCAAAAAAAAATAGTATAGGTAATCATTCTAAGGCCCCTATGCTGAATTATTCATTATACTATAATAACTATGGTAATGAACCCCCAAAGCAGTATAGGTAATCATTATTCAACTGATCCCTAGAAGCACGGTCCAAGCCGCCTCTGGCCCAGCTGCCAGCCGGGAGCAGCGCCGGCGAATTCAGCATCCTTCCACTAAAGGCGTGGGTTGTCTTAACTGCAACGGAAGGAGAGTTGAGGGTTTAGGGCTTAGAAAATAACTTTGATGGGCGTTAGGGTTTAGGGCTTAGGGTTTAGGGGTTTACGGTTTACATCTTAGAAGTTAGCTTTGATGGGCGTTAGCAGGCTTTTAACAAGGGGGAAGTTTCAGAAAATTGATCTGAATGGGGCAGTATGTGGGTTCACAGTGCCGGGCCTTTTTTTCATCCTATACTTCTGAAAAGGAACCCTAAACCCACAACCCTAAACCCTAGACCCTAAACCCTAAACTCTAAACCCACAACCCTAAACCCTAAACCCTGAACCCTAAACGATAAACCCCAAACCCCAAACCCTAAACTCTACAAGAAACCGTGTAAATGATTATTTAGGATTCGACCTTCGGGCTTCTTGTCGTGATCGGTGGTCTGCTCCTTCATTGCTGGGGGCTTTGAGTTTCCGGGTAATCTTAGAGAGAGTGTGTGTGTGTGTGTGTGTGCGTGTCTGTGTTTAGGGTTTAGGCCTTCAAGGCTAAGGGCTAGAGGGGAACCCCAATGCAAAGTTTGGAAAACGGAGTAAGGTCAAATAGTGAGAGGATTCCCTATAATACATAACTGCTGAAGGTTGAGGCTATTGGGTTTCCAATACTTTTGGGCTTCTACTGCGGGGGATTCGGGCCAAGGGTTCTGGGTTCGGGCTTCCGTGTCTTGGCATCGACTCCTGCTTACTGTTTGATTAGACACGCTCCTTCACGACCCGGTTCTTGTTATAATATATATATATATATATATGTATATATTTGAAGAGGGGGGTGAATGTGATGCAGTACTCAGCAATCCGAGAGCCCAACTCGTCTACATTTGGAACCAGCTGGCGAAATCCAGGTCTCCCCCATGCGGCGAATCATCGCTCATAGCCTGCTTCTTAGTAAGTAGATACTAAGTAGTTATAAGTACCCTAAACGGGATCCCTAATTGGGGTTATGGTACCTATAAGTCTATAAAATAACCAGTTACTAAGTCCCCCGACCCTCATAGCCTATACATTAGGATGCACCTCGGTTGTTCCAGCCGCCATGATCCTTAAGGACGAAATGACCCTTAAAAGTAAGGGCCCTATACCCATATACTATGAATCCCTGTATGGTATATGAACCTTAAACCCTTTTAGGGTTCATTTCGTCCTTAAGGATCGGGTTCTTTTGGCCATAGTGAATTTTCTCGAAATGCATCCTGCATACCCTAGTAACCCCAAAACCGCAAACCCTAAACCCGGACATTGTACCCTAAACACCAAACCTGAACTGCATCTGTTTCCCGCAGGCCTTGGCTAGGAGGGGCACGATGCCCTCCGAGCCATAGGTGTAAAGATTCCTGGTCGCATCAAGGGCTGCCTTAACCTTTGGGTTTCGGGTCGAGTTTACAGTGGCGGCTAGAGTCTCGGGTTCAGGGTACTACAAGGGTTCCATGGATTTCAGGGAACTTCGTAAGCGACGCTACCGCAACCCTGTAAAACCTATCTGCTGAAGTTTCGTATTCTGAGTTCCTCATATGAGAGTCTTTCTGAAAAGTAGGCTATTGGGGGTTAAGGTAATGCGATGAGCACACGGTTTTGGGCGGGCCAATGCGGCCGTCACACAGGGAGTACAGAAGTGCAGCTGCCACAAAAACCCTAAACCCTAAACCTCTGGCCTTGAAATCGTCTGGCATTCGGGACCACCTTTTTAGGGTTCCTTTTTATGAGGTCTTTATATATAAGTCCTGATAAAGGTAGGTTATTTGGGGTTTAGGGTTTAGGGTTTAGAGGATTTCTTTGTATAAGTCCTTAAATTGGTATCTTAAGGAAGGGCTGCTAGGAATCAGGGTGGAGGGTTTAGGGTTCAGGCCCGAGCCACTGAGGAAGGGAATGTGGCGACTGGCTTGGGGTACATCATAGCGCCTGAGTGCCGCCTGCAATCAAAATCCCTTTGCAGCCATAGAAGAACATACCTCGAAACTTGTTCGATAGACCTAAGCCGCAGATGCGTACTCCCAAACTCTTAGTCCAGCCACTCAGAATCCAAATCACATTCACAAGTACCACACAACCCAACAAGGTGGAGCGACAAAAACGCATCGGGTTAGTTAGGCCTTTGTTGGGGAGTACCCGCCTCCCTTGCAGCTTTTAAAGGATCTTTGTGAACATAGGGTTTAGGGTTTAGGGTTAGGCCACCTGAACCCTAAACCCTAAACCCTAAACCGAACTTAGGGCTCGACTGTATTCCAGAACCTGGCCCGAACCCTACAAGCCCACGACCGCAACACCTGATGCAAATTGGGGATCTATATTAGTTGGGCTGAAATAAAACCCCAGGACCTTCATATAGGGGCCTTGATAATTAGAAAATTGGGATCTATATTAGTTGGGCTTAAATGAAAACCCTCAAAACCTTAATGTACGGGCCTGAATAATTAGAATAGGGTTTTGGGGCCATGATACTGCTAGTGGGTCATTATAACACAGCCTGCCGCCAGATCATACATGCAGACCTCAAACAGGATCCATGTACCCTGTACTTTAAGGCTCTTTCTTACCTTGCTAAAATTATAACTTTTAGTACCCCTAATATCAGAAAAAGCTAATCCTAAAAGTGATAAAGCTATAAAGTAAAGTTCAACCAAGTGTAGTAGATACCCAGGCTGAAACTCACCTGGCTGAACCCCTTTGAAGCCCCGGTATCTACTAAGGTACATGGACCCGACCCCTATAGAACCCGTGTAAAAGCCCCCTTCTCCAAACTCTCTACCCCTGCAAAATCCAGTAAACTCCTGTGGCGCCGTCAAACAACCCTCACCCTAAACCCCTAAACCCTAAACCCTAAACCCTAAACCCTAAACCCTAAACCCTAAACCTTAAACCCTAAACCCTGTATCGAACCCTAG
>CAJNDV010033867.1:0-32778 GCA_905221635.1 Symbiodinium sp. CCMP2456
TATAAATATCTATATATATATATATGAATCTAATATCATATCTATTTCTATTATATATTCAAATAATATTCGTATATATAGAATTTCAATATATTGGTTAAATTATATATAAATGTATTTAATAGTTTCTTTTCAATGATTTCATATCATATTTTTATATAAGGAATATTGGGTTGCGGCCCAGTGAGAAGTGGTATCAGATATAGATTTCTAATCTATCTCATGTCCATCGCCATAATTTTGGAGTGTTTCTTGACATATATCTAGTTATCGGAAATTAATTTGTCATCCAATGGCATATAGCTTTGATTTATTATTTTCTTACCGTCAGTTGATTACGCATCTGTATGGCTGAAAACTCGCTGAGAGAACCTTTTTGGCTGGTAGATGAGATAAGTTGGATTGCTGCATGAGCGACCAATCAGCGCTGTTACGCTGAGCATGCGGCTCAAAATCCGTATAGCACTTCTAGGGCGGAAGCGCATGGCATGAAACAAGTATTGGATCGTTGACTGCTACTGCTAGGCAACAGTGGCGCTGATCCAGGCACTACTGGAGCCAGCTGTACTGCCTGGGGGGCACTTGCTGAGGTTGTGCTGCAGCTGCGTAGTGCTGGGGTGGAGGAATCACTTGCGGGGCAGCCTGCTGCGGTGCACCCCCCCACTGGGGCGCAGGAGCAGAGTAACCTGCCGGGGGCGCATAGTGAGGGGCTGGTTGTGCATAGTGAGGGGCTGCTGCAGCTGCCGGTTCCGCTTTCAACCAGCTGTACTGGGGTTGGGCAGGGGCCGCTTGCGCAGGGGTGTGCGCTGAGGGGTATGTCTGCACTGCGGAAGCATCAGGATAGTGAGAAGCGTATGCTGGAGCTGTCTGGGGAGGGTAGGCGTGGGCTGCCTGAGGAGCGGAGTAGGCGGGGGCTGCTTGGGGAGAAGGGTACGCTGGGGCTGGTTGGGGAGTAGGGTATGCTGGGGCTGGAGCTGCTTGGGTTTGGGGCGGGTAGTCTGGGTATCCTGATTGTGGTGGAGTCCAGGCTTGAGAGCTTGGAGGTTGGTCGAAGCCACCACCGCCACCGTCTCTTGATCGAGACCTGGCATCCCGTGGCTCACTTCTTTTCTGAGGCCTTTCTCGGCTTCGGCGATCTCGGCTGCGGCTGCGCCGATCTCGACTTCGATGCTCCCGATCTCCGCGATCTCGACTGCGTCGATCCCGGCTTCGTCGCTCCCTGCTACGCCGCTCACGGCTCCGGCGTGGGCTGCGTCGCTTAGACCGACTACGCCGGCGCCGGTCCTGGCTGCGGCCCCCTCGCCGGGAGCGGCTGCGCCGCCGGTTGGAGCGACTCCGGCGTCGGCGAGGCAATGTGCCATCCACCAGCGCCTGCAGCTCGCGAGGCACCTCCTGGTTATTGCGGAGCATGACAGTGCGGATTTGTCGCCCTTGGAAGTCATCGCGATCAGTCAGGAAAGTGACTGCAGTACCTGAAGAAGAGCACTCTTCAAGCTCATGACGCAATTCAAACAACAAACGCAAAAAAACAAAGAAGCAAATCCTCAGGTCTGATGATGCAGGGCAAGGCGCCGGAATGCCCGGCACGCCCAGTTCTGCCAATCCTATGCACATAGTCTTCGGCATTCTTGGGTGGGTCGTAGTTAATCACCAAGGTCACTCCCTTGACATCCAACCCTCGAGCAGCCACGTCCTAAGCAAAGGCAAAGAAGCTGGCCCGGCTTTCTTCGCAAATCAACATCCAGCTTTGGCCAGCTCTAAGGAGGTCGGGAAAAGCTTAGTGCATGGCCGTCGCACAAATAATCTTTGTGTAACCGTCCCGGAGATCATTCAGAGCACGCTCGCGCTCTTTCTGCTCCTGCCCACCCCGCAAGGTTGCAAGTTACGATGCTTCAAGGACGGATGGTCGGCAGGGTCCTTGTCGCCATGAATGGAGTCGCAGCGCACCCGCGCTCGATTCAATCCGTCCTCAAGCTGCTCGCAGGTCCTTCGAGGTTGACACGCTTTACCAGAGCTCGGGGATGTGACTTTCTGGTTCGGAATTAACGACAACGGTATCACGGCAAAGGCTCGGTAAATGCAAGCATGCAGACATGCATGCATACATACATACATACATACATACATACATACCTGCATATGCATGTATACATGCATGTAGACATACAGTGTTGATCGCTCAATTGGCTGGTTGGCTGTGTGCAGGTCTGCTTGAAAAGATGGTTGATTGGTTGATTGACTGACTAACTGACTGACCAACTGGCTGATTCATTCATGGACCCGGGTGTCTGGCTGAGCTTTCGGCCGAGATCTCGAACCACCAGGGCAGCCAAGAGTCTTCTTCGTGTTGCAGAAGATCATCGCACGATTCTCGCCACGGCCCTTCTCAGAGATGTCCTCAGTCGCAGGACAATGTCAATTACAAGCCTAGCAGTCCTGCAGCCACCACCTGCCCAACATCGCTACTTGATGCTACTTGTACAATGCCGAGAGGCATACTCCAGGAAGAGCTTCGTGAGGTGACGTACCTTCTTGTCAGGGTCGACAATCTTGACGATCTGTTTGATGGTATCCGAAGCTTTCAAGTGCTCTGTGCTGCCGATCTTGACCTGCAACAAGACTCGCTGCAGCCGCACATGCATTGGTGCAGATCATGTTGTGCTTGGGGTACCTTTACCGGCAGCTCGAACTATCAGCATCAAAGGTGGAAGGGATAGCGACATCCTGCATCCTTTCATGTGCCTCACGTGGACTGGTCTCAAAACTTCGAGGCCACCGGCCTGGAAAGGGTTGTTCACGAATTCGGCAGCTATCTTCTGGACGTTCGCGTTCCATGTTGCTGTGAAGAAGAGGGTCTGCCTTTCTGTTTTCTCCTTTACCTCCTTGACTGCCTTGCGAATTTGAGGTTCGAAGCCCATGTCGAGCATCCTGTCGGCTTCGTCCACAACCAACTTTGACACGTTGCTCAAGTAGAGTTCCTTCCCCTCAACGAAGTCGTTGAGCCGACCCGGTGTGCCCACCACAACGTGGCAACCCTTCGCCAAGTCTCTGCCTTGGTCGCGCTTGTTGCCGACGCCTCCATAAACGCAAACAGTCACGATGCCGGCATCACGTCCTTACTTGCAGACACCGGGCCCGAAGTTCCGGAAACGTACTAGCAAATACCTGTAGCAGCTACAGGCAGATCCGCAGCTTCTCTCACCGAAACAACAGCTTCTGGCCATGTGTTTCGAGCTGCCAAACTTGTGGGCCTCGTTCTCGACTTGGACTGCTAGTTCGCGAGTCGGCGATAAGCAAAGAAGTGTAGGATCTTTCGCCTCCGCCTTTGTCTCGATGATGAACCTCGGAGGGCACAAGTGGGCGCCTCAAGAGATGAAGATGAGCTTATAGAGCCGTGTATACACACCCGTTCAAAGGCGCATGGGTATGTATTTTTCAGTATGTAAGCACATAAACAAGTACACATACATAGTAAGTAAAATAAATAAATATGTATATATATATATATACATACGATAAACATGCCTTGTTGCAGATGTTTTTTGAAGTAACCCCTTTCGCCGCATAGTTGGTAGCATCCCTAGCTGCCCTAGGTGACAGCGGACCAGAAGCGTCTCTTTTCAAGCCAACCTCTTCTTCTCAGCCCTGCCGTGGCCTGTAGCTCTCGGAAGCTCTGGTTCGTGGCCAGGAGCCATAATCAGGGACTGTATGCCAAGACACTTAAAGGCCGGGAACAGGAAGGCCACCGTCTTTCCACTGCCGGTTGTTGCGATGCCGATGATGTCCTGATGGTCTGAGCGCACAGCACCTTGAGGCCTCTGATTGACGCAAAGGAAGATGGACATGAGGCACAAGGCAAGTCTGAAGAACACGCATGAGGCCACCGGTGGCAATCTGTGCATTCCCTGCGCTTTTGCAGTGGTCTGTCCTTCCCCTGCACCGCCAAAGGCCAGGAATACATCTGGATCCTTGGACATTGAATATGCGCACCCGTGGCTGAGGCAAGAAGACTCTTCTGCTTGCTTCTCTCCGCGCTCCCTGCTGCAATCCCGGCACGGGCTGGGCTTCACGAAGCCATTTCTCCTCACCTGGCATGTGGCGTCTGATGAAGAGTCTGGTCGCCATGTGCTTTCTGCGTTGTGTCTTCAAGACAAAGCTGAGCTCGAATGCAATGGAACTGACATAGCCCAGAGTTCAGGATCTTACATGTGGAATTGCGACTGCACTCGACAGGGACCTCGTCCAGCACCTCCGCAGGGAAAGGGCAGTCATCAAAGGTGTTGAAGCCCACTGGTGGAATCTGCTGGCCATCCGGATCCATGATAAGGATCTCCCTCAGTATTCACAGTTGGCTGCGGCCGCAATCTGTGGTTGACAGCTTTGGGTTGTTTTGTCTGTGAGAGGCTGGCATTTCCAATCACCTAGCAAATTCGGACCTTCTCAACTCACACATGGTCTGCAACTCTTTGCTTCAGAATCCAATCTGTGCTGTCATCGTAGAGCCTTCAACCATCCAAGCACCGACTGCAAGGTCTCGCTCCTGAACTTGAGAGGTCCTCAGCCCTCACAAAGCTAAAGCTGAGCGGCTCCTTTGTGGTCAGCTCCACCTGCAAACCGCTTGAAGCCAAAAGTGCCGGAGCCCTAGCCATGCCCCGACGTATCTTTTCTGTGCTCCACTACATTGCTGGGACTTGCCTCTTCCGCCGGTGGTTCAGCTGGCCGTGCCCGTCGGGGGCGCCTGGGGCTTCGACTCCTGCTTGGCCAAAGCTGGCAGCTGCATGCCCGGGAAGCTTCAGAGAGACATGAAAACGACTCTCCAGTGCTTTCTCCAACGAGCTTTCTCAGAGCAAAACGGCCGACTGTCTGCACGCATGCATCTCGTCGCACGCTTGTGCGGCATGGCGTCACATTCAAAAGTCTCCTCTTCCGACTCCTGCTGCGCTTGCGGCTACGGCTGCGGCGCTTCTCTCGCTCATTGGGCTTTTCACCTGCCAACCAAAGCTGCGCTCTGCCGGCAAACAAGCCATCAGGTCCTTGGACAGCTCATTGCTCGATTGGCAAAAATTGCCAGATCGGCATACTTTGTACTGTATAGTTGTAGTGATAAACTGGTACGGTAGGGCATTCTGCCCGAAAACCCCAAAATCATAAATCCCTCGACTCTCTAAGCCCTGCAAGCCCGAGCTGTGTTCGGCAACTCGCCTCCATCTGCAGGTGCCGCGTCCGATTGTGCCACCTCCATCGGTGCCTGGCACCACGTGGATTTCTGACGTCCAGGGAGGGTTTTGGTGCTTCAGGTTCAGGTCAGGGGTTTGTTGGTCACGTGCTGCCTAGCTGACCAAGTCTACTGCAGGGACACAACTAGAGGAAAGACAAACTGAGGCAAAAAAAACCGAAAACCACGTACAGCCCTTCCAAGTTGGATTTCGCGGCACAAGAATTGCACTTATGGAATTAGGGTGATCGGTCTGCCTGAACTTCCGACATGGCAAGGAGCACAGGCAAAAGCGAGGCCGTTAGCACAGCAAAGCTACTCAATCGCTTTGCACCAACAGCTTGGCCTTGGGTTTGAAAAGTAACTTGTGGCAGCTACTCGCAACAGCAGCACTTGCGACAGCGATGTCCAGTTGCGCAGGTGCAATATACCGAAAGAGGAAGCTCCGAAGCAAAAGACTACAGAGGAGACCAATGCCGTCAGCGCTAAAGTCGAAGATAGTCCAGTCTTTCCCTGACCTGGTTAAGGCTTGCAGCGTGGTAAGCTTTAGGTGTTCGGAATCTGGTCCGCTCAGCTGGGAAGCAGACATGCAAAAAAGCGTCACACATCCTCCTACCCTTGATCCTTCGGCAAGTTGACTTCAGCCCACCTGTGGTGCAGCTGCGGCAACGTCAGCCGGCACTGAGACCGCTTGCGAAGTGTCCATGTCCTCCGCATACCGAAGTGGGCTTTCAAAGGGTGTCCGGCGCAGGACAGGGGTCGCCTTGATCTAGGTAGACTGCTTCCAACTACCTCGGTGTCTCTCTGCAGCTGATTTGAATACGCGATCGAGCCGCAACAAAACTTTGACATGAACCCTAGACTAAACCGTGAACACCCAGCCCAAAACCCTGAACAAGCACGGGGCGTCTTACACAGGTCCACCGCTTCCGTCGAGCGCACCAGGGTCCCACAAACGTTAAGCCGCACCCTCAAGATCTGCGAGGGTCCGTCGGCACTTGCGGCTGGACGTCTGGCGCCTCTTGCGCCGCTGTGGGTGGCTCTGCCTGCTTCAGAACTCCGAGGAAGAAGTTCAAGCTGAGCAAATGTCGCATCATGCCCATGACCGGGTACTGTTCCGAGTTTCTCAGGAGCTCGGACGCCTATGGAAACGTGCCTGCAGACTGGCAGAGCCAATATGCAAGCCACTACACCACCTAAAAACCCGACAATGTGAATCCACTCTCTAATTTTGTGCTTACTAGTCGTGTGCGAGTCGTACAGTGCCTGCGCCTGCTGCGGTGCCTCCTCTGCGGTGCCGCCGCCTTCCGCCTTCGTCTCAGAGACTGTGGTTGCCTTAACTGTGGTGTAGTAGTGGTGGGCGCCGGTGGGCGCCGGTGGTGGTGGTGGTGGTGGTAGTAGTTGTGGTGGCAGAAGTAGTCGAAGTTGTAGTAGAAGTAATAGTAGTAGTACTAGTAGTAGTAGTAGTAGTAGTAGTAGTAGTAGTAGTAGCAGTAGCAGCTATAGTAATGGTAGTAATAAACAGTAGTAGCAGTAGCAGTAGTAGTGGTAGTAGTAGTAGTAGTAGTAGCAGCAGTAGCAGTAGTAATAGTAGTAGTAGTAGTAGTAGTTGTTGTTGTTGTTGTTCTTGCTGTAGTAGTAGTAGTAGTAGTAGTAGTAGCAGTAGTAGTAGTAGTAGTAGTACTTGTACTAGTACTAGTACTAGTACTAGTACTAGTAAAACTAATAGTAGTAATACTAATGCTAGTAGTAGTCTTCGTCGTCGTCGTCGTAGTAGTAGTAGTAGTAGTAGTGGCAGTAGTAGTTTTACTCGTAAGAGGTACTGGTAAAACTAAAAGTAATATTGCTAATAGCAGTCGTCGTGGTGGCTGCTGCTGCTGCTCCTGGTGGTGGTGGTGGTCGGTAGTAGGAGGCAGGGTGGTATTAATGTACACGGGTGCTCATGGGATCTTCTGCTGCATTCCGCTCGTAGGTCTTGCTTGACTTCATGTAACGATCAAAGGATGGGAGCAGAGTCTGACGTGGTCTTGGCACTCCAAGCGCTGCTTGTCTGCTTATCACACCACACATACGCATGCCGGAGTCGTCACGGGGCGTGCTCACTTCTGGGCCCACCTAGTTGAGCAACTACATCTCGGGTGCCTCAATCTCATCCTCTTCTTCCCGTTCTTCCCATTCGTCATCGTCTTCATCCTCAGCACTGGCTCATGGAGGGAGGTTGCCTTCATGGCAACATCATGAAGTGACCGGCCTCGTCGTCATCATCGGAGCCATCGTCAGCATCCCAGTCAAAGTTCTCCCAATCCTTAAGCACAACAATGGCATTTGACGAGAAAAAGCTACTGTCTCAGAGCCACTACAGTTTTGTCATCAAGCACACCCAACGTGTCCATAACCCGCTGTCGGGCAAGGGACGTCTTCCTCTTCTTCTTCAAGCAACGTCTTGTCTCCTTCGCCCTCCAGGGCGCTGAAGTCCAGCTTGACCTGTGGCAGGTGGAGTCGCGAGGCTTCATCTTGTGTCTCCCAAGGCCGGTTGAATGCGCCTCTTCCTCTTGCGTGTACTCACGCACGGTGATGTTGCGACCTGCTAGTTCAACCTTGCAGGGGTGGTGCATTGAATGCTCCAGAAGCCAACATCGACGGGACAAAAAGCTTGTCCGTAATCGGAAGTAACAAGTCATCTTCGAATTACTCCGCCAACGACAGGACAGAGTAGTCCAAAGAAGCCATCAGACACAATTCGAAACATCTAGTGGGAATTTGCTTCCCAGCTTCGGGAAGGCGAGCGACCTCATTCATCGTTGCCACTGCCTTCTTCTGGGCTTCCTCCGTGGCGAACACGACCAGACCTGGTGTAGCATCCGGCGACTTTAGCGCATGCGACTCGGGCAGGGCTGAAGACGGATGTTGCACATCTCGGACAGTGGCGAGGTAGCGAAAATCCCCAAGCCCCAAGTACACATGGCCCTCGTGCGCATGTCAATGCCCTGTAGGATATTTGATGGTCGCGGCGTGCAGGTGTAGTTTTTGTGGGCAGTTTGTAGTGTGTACTTTCTTGAAGCACGGCTCTACAGCTATGCCTGCCCCTCCAACCCTGCGCTCATGTCAGGACAAGAAGGCCGACGAAGAAAGCATGTGCCATTGGAGCTCAAATCGCCATTTTCACAACCGAGCTCTCTGGTTCGTTGCCGTGCGGCCCAGATTTTCTCTCAAGCCGCCCAGAATCCGCACGGAACGAAAAAAAGAGTCCTCTCACACCTCAACTAGCCTCAACTGGACATGGACGCAGCCGAGGGACCGCTGCCGCGAGACTTGCCTTTGGACTTGCCCTTGCTGCTGACGAAGACCTCAGCTGACAGAAGACCCAGTCTGGTAACGAACAACCGATCCGCAACAACGAGTATCTTGTGATCTGCCACGGGCGACCGGAATTGACTGAGTTTCCAAGTGCGTTTGGGACCTGCTGTCAATCATGATCGCTCGAAAAGCCGGACCGGCTGCTTACAACAAATACCTGTCAGCACAGCGGCCCGGCTCGCAACCACCTCTCCACAAGCAGAGAAGGCTTGCTTCAACATCCTTAGGATGTGCACTCGTTCTTCGAAGACTAAAGATGTAGCGACCTGCGTCCCCAAAGAACAGCAGCTAGCATAACATGAAGACCAAGGTAGAGCAGAGGCATTCGGATGCGCGTCTCGGCAACTGGGCTTTAGCCGAGAGTCTCATCGTCAACCTCGGACATTGCAAGATATGTTAGGCAAGCAAGCACAATTTCGCACATTCAGGGACGCAAGAATGCTGATTGCACGGCACCCTTCGATTCTGCCCATGTCGGTGATGCTTTTGCATCTGGGCCAAATTAACCCTCGACCTTAAACCCCGAAACCGTAGACAGCGCCGTAAAGCCCAAACCTCTCAACTTTATACCCGGAACTCCTAACTCCTACAGGAGCTTCAGCATCCTTCAGTCGAGAGGCCTCGTAGGATAGGCTACCAACATGAACAGTGGGTCCTTCTGGAAGCTTTTCCTTCTTTTCCCTTCCCCGTCGACCTCGGCCTTTGCCTGCGGACAGAGGGCGGTTTAGGGTTTAGGGTTTAGGGTTTAGGGTTCAGGGTTTTGGTTTTAGGGTTTAGGGTTTAGGGCACAAATCTCTGTGTAGGGGCACTTGACGGTTAGCAGAGTCTTGGCTCCGTGCCTTTGGTTTCCTCGCCCAACTTCTCCACCGTGATGTTGGAGCCCTTGTACCAGGTGTTGTTCCACTCCGTAGCCTTCTTCATCGACTCGTCGTTCTTGTACTGCACATATGCCTTGAAGCAAAGGCTTGGGGCCCCAAGTGGTTTATGTAGTTTAGGGTTTAGGGTTTAGGGTTTAGGGTTTAGGTGAGCAACAGTCGCAGGGCTAGAAACCATGACATTGGACGGATTCGCTCGCCACCCACCAGTTCCGTCACCGTGGTAGACATCTAGGCCAGCCTGAAGCCTACGCTAACCACAGAGACATCAATTTTTGGCATGCTCACAAGCTTTTCCGGGATTGTGTAAGGTGTTGCGTGGTGTCTTCGACGCCTCTTCAACATGTTCTACATCCAAAGTCACCACAGCCTCCGAAAGAGACATGCCTCCCACAGACCCAGCCCTCTGCTGAGCAAACACTCGCCCTGAGGTTCGGGCAAATCCCTTTCCTTTGCCGTCCTTACCAGAGGGCATTGAAACCCTCTTCAATAGTCCACAGGTGGCGAAGTCGGCTTTCAGCTGCGCTTCCGTCAGCCAGTCAGGAAGACCTCTAACCACCTGAGTCCAAATTTGGGCCAAGGTATGTGTTTCGGCCTTCCTGGTGAGGGGGCAGAAATATGTTCCAAAGCTTGGGCCTATCACCCTGCATGTATCTTCGCGACCGCCGAAACGAAAGTGCCGAAAGTGGTCCTGACTGACTACACTAAATTTAATGAAGTCGTCGTGGCCACTATGACGAATACAAGCTGAGCTGGGGTGCTGTCGTCGATGAGTGTTCTTGCACTTCAGATCATGGAGTACAAAAACATGTTCTTATTGTTGTTACTACGTTACTACCGCAGTTCAAGTCACCACGGTGTGGTCGTCGTTCTTCTCGCCCCTCTTGCCCTTGTCCGTCGCACGGTGCACACCTGAACTCGTCTGTTGTGTTGGTCTCAAAAAACTGGGGAGATCTGCAGGTACTGATCTTGGCTGACTTCTGAATGTCTGATACCAACTACATCTAGACTCCCATTATACATATTACAGAAACCGACAAGATAAAGACCTAAAACTCAGCCAGAACGCAGCACGAAGCAAAAACCAATACCACCTCATGGTCCCCGTAAGTCAAGCATTTGTAAAACAAAAACACAAAGCTCAACCCTAAATCCTGTGATTCGTCCCTGTCTGTCAACCGGCGAAGCGACGAAGCCTGATGTATTCGCTGGGCTGTTGCCCACACCGCTTTTCAGCATGGGCGTGGACTGCGTGCCAGCATCCCCCACACTGCCAAACCCTTTTTCCTAAACCCTAAGCCCTGCAAAACAATTCTTGCACTGACGGCTCTAGAGCTCCAAGTAAAGAGGGGAATCGAGACAAGCCAACAACTTCAAGGAGGGGGGGCATCGAAGTGTCGACCATGCTGCCAAGTTGCTAATCTTGCCCGCCCCGAAAAAATCTGTGCCGTTGAGCTCTGTCGCCCTGTGCATTCACACGCTGGGAACATGGAGAGAGAAACTGCAGTACGCCTGACCCGCTAGTGCATCATCGATGAAACATGATGAAATGACTCAGCATCTGTCTGAGACTTCCTCACAAGAGCCCGACGAGACTTCGTCTCAATGCCTCTGGACCATCTCGTCAGCTGTGAACTGAATGAAGGCGGTGCCTGACGTAGAGGCGCAGGGGCAAATTATTTCCTACCACCACGACAAATGGAAGCCTGGCCTTCTTTGCCGGGCACAATCGGACGTTGTCGCCAGAAGGTCTGTACTTACATTCTAAAGAACCCTACACGGAAAATAATTTTCTGTTCGAAGTTCCTAAGTTGTCGAGAAAAAACGCGTGTCACATGTCGTTGTATGCGTACTAGCTACTAGGAACAGAAAATACAAGCAGGTGTGTACAAGCATTCGGGGAAACATTCGCCTTATGAATACTTCCGCTCGTCAGTACAGTAACATACGCTGAAAATGTTTGGTTCGAGACAAGCACAGAACAGAAAAACCAAAGCAACTACTACTATTACTACTGCTGTCGTAGTAGTGGGTATACAACTAAACTAAGGGACATTTCTTGATGCTACTCGCTACTACCACTACCATAAGTTTAATATCATGACTACCATGACTCTCAGTCGCGATATTTCCATGTCTACAACGGTGATTGTCTGGCCTTTAGGCATGCCATCTGCTCCGCGAGGCAAATTCAAGCGGACGATCTCGCCACACGGTGAGAAAGCGCTGTTCAACCTTGGCAGTTTGCGTTGGGTTTCCGGTGTAGGCTGTTATAAGCTCTTCATGGGGTTCTATTCTATTGACACGGAATCTAAACAAGTACTGTGCCGAATTTACACTCCAGATTTAGGCTCTATAACCACTGCATGGGTTTCACAAGGATTCGTTTGGGGATTTGGAGGTATTTAGGTTTTGCGCATTAGGGTCTGAAGGTTCATGGTGAAAAACTTTATAGTTAAGGGTCTCGACGCTTCGACCCTCGCTGTTTTTTCCCTTGGGTACGGGCAAGGATGGGGCTACGTCACAGGAAGGAAATGCATGAAGACATGTCCATATGCGCTCGGCGGCATTTCTTCGTTGGTCTCTGACGGGAAACCTTGGACAAGGCAAGTTCCGTGTACAAGTTCCAGTTGGGATTCGGGAGAAGCACGTCGAGGTCAACGCAAAACTGAGGCCGGCACCTTTCACAACGACGGTTAGTTCGTCTTCCTTGTCCTTTCCTTTGCCGCCGCCCTTGCTCTTGTCTGAAGCGTGCTTCACCCGAAGCGGGGCACCCATGTACAGGAAGTTGTCATAAGTGAGAGCCTCGAGACCAGGTAGGCGCAGAAAGTGCAGCCACGACACTATTCACTATTCCAAACGTAACACTCGACGCATCGACTCACTGAAGATGCTGACGAGGAGCGGTGTTGAAACCTTCCTGCGTCTTGAATTCTATGAATCCAGCACCCTTTAATCTTCCATCCTGCTTGTTCCTAGGCAGGTTGACCCTGGCAATGTCGCCGCAAGACGAGAAGAATGCCGTCAGCGATGCTTCATCTGCGTGATCGGGAAATCCCTTGATGACAATGGTCAGGTCGTCGTTGCTCTTCCTCTTGCCTCCTCCCTCGTGCTTCTCACTTGCTGGCCGGACAGTGAGGCTAATGCCCATAAAGAGGGACTTGTCAAAAGAACAAGCGGCATTCACTCCCTCCTGAGTCTGAAAGCCAACAAATGCCGCACCTTTGGGCAAGCCGTCCTTGGCGCGAGGTATGCTGACACGGGTGATTTCGCCACAACACGCGAAGTAAGCCCTGAGGCTGGCTTCGTCAGTGGTGGACGGGAATCCCTTGACAACGACTTCCAAATCGTCGCCTTTACCCTTGCCCTTGCCCCGCCTGCCTTTGCCATCCTTCCCCTTGCCTCCACCTCCCTTGCTTTGACCTGTGTTCCAGTCGTCCCATCCGCCAGAATCCCATCCGTTGCTGCCATTTTGCCATCCTCCGGACCAATCATATTGATCGTCCGCCACGGCAGCCGCGGCCACAGGTCTGGCTGGCAATGCACTTCCAGCAACCTTTGGGGGAATAACCCCTGGCTGCTTCGGCATGCTCTGCATCAAACCCTGTGGAGGTGCGACGGATGGTGGCTTTGGGCCACCTGGAATCTGCAACTTCGGACGCACCACGCCACCTTAGGACCGCACACTTCTCGTAGCAGAGAGGAGGAAAGAAAGCAGTCTAGTTGAAATGACGCCGAGTGGCCCGGTGGTGGTGTAACCACTGGCTTTGGTGTGGTGAGCCCTGGTTTCGGGGTCAGGAGCGGCTTTGGGATGATCAGCGGTTTTGGACCACCACCAGAAGGAATCCTGAGCTGCGGATACGTTTATCAGGACATGCAGTTGGTGCAAAAGAAGTCGCTGGCGACAGCGCATCATGCGGCAGCTTTGCTACACAATGACATGGCCGCTCACGGTGGTCAGAAAACTATCCCGGACATCAAGCAAGCCTCTGAAATTTGGCGGGCACCGTGCCACCGGCATGTGCTTTCGGAGGCACTTCGCTTCCTTGCACACATGTCCATAACACAAGTTTCACGCTGTAGCCTATCCACGCTCCACATGCCGGGCACATACTCGCACGGCACGCCCCTCGAAAGCAGCCGTCCGACACGCAAAGGCTAAACTCCATCAGCTGCATGCTTTGCAAACCCTCATGGTGAACAACCCTTCCCACCTTGACCGAGAGATTTGTTTTTTGGAGGAACAACTCCAGGAGGCCGAACGACTCCGCCAGGCCTGAATAGGAATCTCGCGTCACAATGGAATTCTTGGCTTATGTGGGCCACTGTACACCCGATGATTGACACCCCNNTAAATCCCAAACATCCCTAAACCCTAAAAGCTGAACCACCCTCCCTCCCCGAACAATAGAAGAGATCCAGATGTTGGAATCCTGAAACAAAACGTGCCTCTGTATGCCCTGCATCGCGGTGCTACAGTGAAGGAGCCGGACGACCGCACTAAAGGGGCCTTCTAACCAGCTGTGTAGATTCAGCGATACTTATGCGAAGATTGTATATTGGGAAACCTAATTCCGCGCAAGATCTGCTTTAAATTGGGATGGTTAGTTGCTCTGACGAACAATTTTTGAGTTGTAATATATACACCTTGCGACCCAACCGCTTATAAACCAATCCGCCGGCTGCTAGAATCGCAGGGTATTGCAGGTGTCAACCACAGCCTGAAACAGTCCTTAAAAGACACATGGCAGATGGCGCATCGAACGCCTAATGTGCCTCAACATGACCCTAGCTCCTTTCGGGCTCATGCGTTTCTAGACGAAAAACCGGACTATTAGTAGTTGTTAACATGCCACGGACGAGGAAACGATTGGTTCATGCATCCTTCAGGAACGAACCAGAATGCAGCATAGAAACATCCACGACATGATGGCGTCCGGCGTGAAGAGCCACTCCTGGCAGGCGTCATCATGCGCATCGTCATGTGAATGAACTCACATCACACAAGATGCAGGCAGCAAGTCCGCGGCTCCTCTATGGACCAGCTGGAAACTACTTCTCAATGCGTTGGCCGCGCATGAGCTCCAAAGTTACAAATGTTGTCAAAAGCTTGCCATACCCATTACAATCATTACAAGTTTGCTGGTGGCGAAATTGAGCACCTGAGAGAAAACCATTTGGCTCACTCGCGGGATCTTCTGTCAGGGGACAAGTGTTGATGATTGTGACAGAATGACATGAATTAGGCTTTTGGAAATCACGAACCGATATTGCTGAACCGACATGCAACTCGTCAGCAACCGTTGACATTCACGTGAAAGCCAACATCTGCTGTTGACATGTTGTCGCAAAGTTGCCTTCCGTAAAAAGCCACTGCATGCGCCTCCGTGTTTCTTGTCCACGTCTCTCTTGCTCCCGACTTACCGGTCTTTTTCTTTTTTCTCGCGCAGCTACCTGCATTTGCTCCAGAAAGATGGTTATTACTTTGCACGTTAAGCGCGGATGAGTGTGGTGCAATAATGTGTGTCATGGGGGCGTCCTCAGAATGTTTTCGCGGGTAACAATACTCATCTCGGAAGGGGGATGTCGGCAAGCCTGTCGCTCAGCAGCGGAGCTTCGCCATCGACAGTTGGACGTGCCGGAAATGGAAAGGAGGCTGGCACGCTGGCAGCAAAGGGGTGGGCGGCTGCGAAGCAAAGCAACGCAAACAGGCAAACCATCGCGAAACAAAGGCAGGTATTTTTTTAGGTATGCACGGATCGTGGGACGCACACGGAGAGTCTGACGAAGATCGTATTGCGTTGGCTATGACCTGGGTGCAACGCTCATCCTGCCAGGCGACATCAACGTTTCGGTCCACCGGCAAAGCAGGGGCTGTGGGTCACAAACCGTTGTGCACGTCGTGCTAAAAAAACCGGCCTTGTCATCCAACACCGTCGAGCACGCGACTCGCCTCCTCAGAAATGTGCAGGCAGGCCGCAGCTGCAGCAGCAACAGCAGCAGCAGCGCGACGGAGCGAGAAGAACGGGCAGTGTGGCGGATCATGCGGATAAGTAGGCCGCAAGGGCGGTACTGCAAGCTCAGTCCTCCCAGACCAGCCGGCAGTAACGCACGCCGGTGTGCTGCAGTCACCTAGGGATCCGCGTCGCCTTTTTCGCCCAGCAGCGCGAAGAAGGCATCACCAGACGACACCGTCCTGGCCACGCGCCGCATCAAGCGCAAGCTGGGAGCCGTGCCACGGCACGGCCGTGTATACGACCACCTCGATGCGCCGCACGTCCGCGACAGGAACGTCGAGGTTCATGTCGGCGAGCTTCACGTGTCGGGCGACCCTGACGCCAGCTTCGCGGCAGACCCGTGCGACGGCGCTCAAGAGGCCGTGCACGTGTGGCGAGGACGCCGGAAGTGGCACCGGCCGTGCGGTGGTCGTTGAGGCCCCGTGGCAGCTGCACCTGCGCGGTGCGAGCGGGAGGGGCAGGCGCAGGCGCCGTAGCAGGAGGACTGGGAACTGCGCACGACGGATGGCGACGTCATCGCGCGTGGGCATGAGGTTTAAGCGAAGGGCCCTCCCTGCGACAGCAGCAGCGCCCGAGACGCGGGTGAGGTCAGTAAGCTGCGTCTCGTACGTGCTCTCGTTACACGCACGGGCAGCCGAACACAGAGTCGTGGAGGGTTAACGTTGTTGTTTTTTTCCCTTGGTCCCCAGTAGGTCTCATTAGGCCGTATAGTGAGTCGGCCAAGACTTCATGCAGCTTTTGCAGAGGCCCTCGCCGAGCTCGCGGGCATGTGTTGCTGTTTTGTTGTGGCTGTTGCTGTTGCTGTTGCTGCTGGATTGGCCGCTTGGTGCTGGTGCTTCTCGCCGCCGAGTCGCCTGCTTCTTTGGCACTGCTACCTCGAGCGCACCGGTAGCAGGAGTTCAGCAGGGCGACCCTTTAGGACTGGATGTTTTTGGCGGCAAGCTTACGGCCCTGTGGCGCAAGCGCTGAGAGGCCAGCCAGCTGGAGCTCGCCCGCTTTACTTGGACGACAGCATCCTGGCAGGTGATATAGCGGTAGTTGGCGCTGCCCTACAGCGCATGGCAGGTGTAGCTCCGGCCCCCGGAGCCCGCAGAGTGCAATCCGGCACGGGGCCAGGACCTAAGGTTCCAGCGGAAATTATCCGTCCATGATTCCGTGACTGCGAATCCCGGAGAATACATGCTCCAAACGAGGCACGGCAACGAACCGGGCCCATGCTGATCCGTGCTGCAGATGCCGCTGCCAGCTGGCAGCATCACAGCCGGACACCAACGTCTTCTGCTTCATGCCGACGGCGAGGATCGGGAAGTGGGGGTGGGCAGGGGTGCCTGGCAGGCGTGGCCGACTGTGCTGGTTACACGCCGCAGCTGATTGCAACATGATGCAACATGGCAGTTTTGGACGTCAAGCCGGCCGGCGCATAGTCCGGGTCAAGCCCCCTGCGCACGCACACGCGTCCACGACTATAAGGCTACATGAGCATGGGAACGCAAAACGGGCGCGTTGGGTATTGTATCGCCGTCCTGTGTCGGCTAGACATCGACAACATGGGCGAGCGGGTGTGAAGCCTAACGCAAGTGTGGGCAGCGAGCCGCTGCCAGCCTTCCACCGGCCAACGGTGGCCGGGCATCTGCAAGCGGGAGGCACAGACTCGAGCGAGGACTACACAGTACAAGCCAGGACTCCCCCGCCACGCAGTGCTCTGAGCAGGCGGTAGCGGCACACGAGGAGAGCGTCGCACCAGGATTCCCCGTGCCGGTCAGAGCCGGCGCAGCGCAGGCCCAGCCCACCGGAACTTGCACGAAAAGGGATCCAAGCACGGTGAGGCTTTGACCGAGGTCGGCAGGTGCTGGTGTTTCTCTCAGCCTCGTGGGCAGCAACGAATCCAGCATCACCAACGGCAGCTCTGAACAACTCGAAGTTTTGTTGCGCGCGGCTGCTGCAGCCGGGTCAACCCGTTGGGGTACACATGGAACCGGAGGTATCATAGCATCCTGGACTGTTGCAATGCATGGACACACGTAGGCCCAGATCGGAATATGAAGCCACGCGGCTGCCCTTTCTGTCGCCCACGATGTCGAGGCCAGAGCCCACCGCGCTGCAACCGTAGTACATGTCGGCGAGCTGTCTGCTGCATGTTGCGCCCTCACTGCAGAGCCCCTCGCACTTGCAGCCGAGGCTACTCTCGCCGAGCTCTGGGATCATGAAGCGCCCACCCAAACCACCAAGCACCAGCCCGAACAGCCGTGCCCGTTTTCCTGCACTGCGCCGCGCAGCGCCTCGCGCAAACCGATGTGCCAGCCACGGCCCTTGCTGCAATCCGCGTTGGCGTTGGCAAGATCGTCGCCTTTCAGAAATTGGATGGACGTGGCATTCGCACTTAGAAAGGCGGCGTTTTGCGGCGGCCGTATGGGTCGGACACTCGCGCAAACAAGCTTTCGCAGTGCGACTCGAAACTGTCTGCTTGCCTTACCGGGACGGCCTGAGCACTCGTGCTGCGGCCTTACCACATGGGAGTTTCCGAAAACAAGGGGTACGTTTTCTTGGGCTCCTTGTAATAAGGATGCTACTTTTTAGGGACCCACAGTCGGGTCCCCTATTTTCGGAAGCCCCCACATGTCCCGCGGGCTGCAACTGACATCGACCATCGTGCAACGATCCTGTCCGTGGTCGCACTCGGTGCCTATCAAAAATCATGTTTCTGGACAGGCAATGCTGGCGGCTTTGCATGCCCGCCCAGAGCTCCGGACGCTCCTCCCTTCGCCCGGCGGTACTACGGTGCTGCCAGCACGTAAGGTGTCTCCCACAGCATCGCACAGGGGGACGGCGCTTGCTCAATCACCCCCGGTGGAAGAGGTGCACGGGCAGCTGCGGGACGGGCAGGCCATCTTTGCGTATCTCGACGACACGCATATCATCGCCACCCCGGAGCAAGTCCACGAGCTGTACGCAACGTACCCGTGGGCATTGTGTTCCGGCAGCGACGCCTACGTCTGACAGCGCCTGGAGCAAATGCGAATAACACGACCGCCTCATGCAACACATCCCGCTTGCAAGGCTATTGCTAGTGTTGTTGTTGCACTATAAGGCTGCTCCACGGGCCAACTACCCCTTGCAAAACGGCAGCCTTTTCTTTCTCGCATGACGCAGCCGGAGGTTGCTGCCCCTCAGCACTCTTGCATGGGCCTTCCGGACGACCAGCACGAGCTGCACGGCTCGCGCTGCGGTTTAGCAGCTTAGCAGACTCGGCCTGCGCGCGCGGCCGATACCGACCGTCACGCAGCCTAATGGACACCCTGCCGGTCATCCAAGCTGGAGTCCCCTCAGCTGCGCAGCGCCTGCTCGCAACTTTGAGCCACCACTGAGACGCGCAGTTGCCTTCGCTATCCTTCGCTCCTGGCTGCGACACAGGCAGCGGCCTACTTAACCACACCAGGCTACGCAGTGCCATCATGGAATGAGGCCATGTCCAACGTGCCGGGCCCGCACTCCCGGCGTGACGAGCCTGCCGATTTCCGTCGCGGATGGCAACGAAGAGCCTGCCACGTCTGCGATGAGGGCACGCTCGAGACGCACGTTGCTGACTTGTCCCCTGCGTTCCGTGCGCTGCTGCTCTCGCAAGCGGGACCGCGCGCGGCCCCAGCCTTCACGGTCTTGCGCACGTCGGATATGTTGCCACACCCGATTCGACTCACACTTCCGCGTCTTGCTCCTGCGCTGCTTGCGCATGCCGCCAGGCCCGCGCAGTTGCTCCCGCCGCGGCGCGTTCGATGCGTACGGAGATCATCAAGCTGCATGCTCCACATGAGGCGTGCTCGGCTCCTGAGCATTACAGCATTACCCCTCGAACGCACCATCGCCCCTGTCTGCCAGGAAGCCGGGGCGCGTGTCGGGAGAGCATCGCCGCACTGGCCGCCATGAACATCGATGTGCCGGTCCACGATGCGCGGCACATCGAAGTCGTTTGCAACGGCCTGCCGCGCTGGAACGGGGCACAAACTTGCCGTTGACGCCACCCTCGTCATGCCCGCATGATGGAGCAGACAGCCACCCCTGCTGTCCCGTCCGCAATGCGGCGAAGCGCAAATGACGGCCCAGCTTGACCGGAGCCGACGCTCGCTGGGCCGAGGATTTGTCCGCCTCCGGCACGTGCAGCGAGTGCCCATGCCGCTGTCCGCAACTCCGCCCAGGCCGCATTTTCCGTTGCGGCGCAGCGTGCGCTCGCTGCCACTTTCTTGGAGCTCCCCCTCCAGTCAGAGTTTCAGCGCTGCACGAGCTCCTTGCAGACGCTCGCTGGCAGGAGGCTCCGCAACCCAGCCGCCTCCCTGCCCGTGCTTAGAGCGTGACTCGCCGCCGTAGGCTGCAGTTGGCACCGGGACCTGGACCCTCCTTGACTTGCAGTTGCGGGGAGGTGCGTGGAAAAAGATTGAGCCATCATGGCTTGAGCCAGATTCATGCACTTGTCGCTTGATGTTAAACAGCGGACCTGTGGCCCCCGGATCAACATGGCAGGCGGAAACCTTTGTTTATGTTGTTTCCTGCGCTTTTGTACGAGTAGTGCAGATGCGGTCCATGTGCACCTGCATGCTATGTGGTGCGAATGACCACTCGCCTGACCTAGACTCACCCAGCACGCATGAGTTTGTTTGCATCGTATGGAGTACATTTTCATCGGGTTGTAACGTTGTTCCCCACGCAGCGTGAGCACATGCGGCTCTTATAGTCGCGCTCGGCGCACGTAGGCACACGCAGCGGTTCTTTGGCTCCCGCTGTGGTGCGGAGCGCATTGAGGAAAACACGTCCATGCAAAGTAAGACTGTGGCCGCTGGTGGGGACGTGCGGCGCGAATGATTGTTGGCCTCGTTCTAGCTTTTGCGAGTCATCAACGCACTTGACCCTAAACCCTAAACCCACAGCTTCCCGGGTGAACCAAAGCGGACGTATGACTAAGATCTCCTGAAACCCGCCCTGCCTCACCGGCCTGAAGCCTGCTCAACATAAAAGAGCGTCCCGCCCAACACTGGGGGCTTAGGGTTTAGGTTTCGGGGCCTAGGGTTTAAGGCTATTCCCACCAGTAGGCCCATCGAATTTTCATTCGCGGTCCAGCTCATTGTCACTCTCACATGTCGGACTTCCTGTCCGTGCTGTCCCTCATGTACGCTACATAGAGTGAGAAACTTTGCGAAGATCTTACGCGGCTGCCCGACGCCGCCGGGTCTCTGCTTCCTCGCCCGAGGAGTGCTTCGATGCAGGCAAGCACTTGCTCGCTGGCTGCATGAGGCTCAGAAAGCCACAGGCCTGTGAAGACAGACAAGCTTTAACTGCACGGCAGAAGGAGCCGGCGGGCTCAGCCTAGCACGGTGAGCAGGACCTATCGAGATGCAAGAAATGCACAAGCGCTTGCTGGCTGTCTGTATGCGACACATAAAGACGAACACATGCGAATGCAGACAAACAAGGCCGAAAGCGACAAGCCTGGAGACTCCACAGCCATGCAAGAGAGGCTCGGATCTCCTGGGAACGAGCGAACCGCAAAAGACCCCCGAAGTCGTGCGCTGTCCCTTTGCCAGCTCATTTGCCTTCAGACAGCCTGCCATCCAAGCCCCGAAACATGGCGGCTCACAACAATGCGGACTTTCACGGCTCTGGCAGGAGCCGGCAGGCTCGGCTTAGCACGGTGAGCTCAGGCCGGATCCACAGACAAGGCCGAAAGAGAGCGACAAGCCTGCATCCTCGTGAATGTCCTTTTGCTTGCAGACGGCCTGCCATCGAAGCCACAAACATGGGGGCTCACGACAATGCGAAACTTTCCACTCCACGGCAGAAGGAGCCGGCAGGCTCAGCCTAGCGCGGCGAGCAAGACCTCAAGAAGCGGCAAAGACACATGCTGGCCCGCTGTATGGCTGTATGCGGCACATAAGGATGGACGCATGCGAACGCAGACAGACAAGGCCAACAGGAGAGCGACATGCCTGCACGCTCCACAGCCACGCAAGACAGACTCGCACCTCCTGGGACCGAGTGAGTGGGCCGTAAAGATCACCAAAGCTGGTGCTGTGTCCCTTCGCTTGCAGACAAGCTGCCATCAAAGCCCACAAAGATCGGGGCTCACGACAGTGCCAAACTTTCACTTGAGGGCAGAAGGAGCCGGCAGGCTCAGCCTAGCACGGCGAACAAGACCTGAAGAAGCGACAAAGACAGATGCGTTTGCTGGCTGGCCGTCTGCGGCACATAAGGATGGACGCCTGCGAAAGCAGACAGACAAGGCCAACAGGAGAGCGACATGCCTGCACGCTCCACAGCCACGCAATGAACCGTGAAAGGCCCGAAAGGTGCTGCACTGTCCCTTTGCGTGCAGGCGGCCTACCATCGAAGCCCCCAAAGAACGGGGGTCACGACACAGCGAAACTATCACTCCAGCAGAAGTCTTCGGGGAGCTCAGCCTACCACGGCGAGTTGAGGCTGAGAGCGAAGAAGCACAGAATCCACGGTGCAAAGCCTGGATGAGGCGAATAAAGCCCAACCTTGACCCATCGGCGAGGGTGAGGAGGCAGTTGAGGCTGAGAGCGAAAATCTGCACGGCAAACCGCCCGGATCCCCACGATCGCATGTCAGCCATGGCGGCTCTGGGGGGGCAAGCGCGGAGCAGTGGGCCCCATGGTAACGTGAGCGAGCAAAGCCCAACCTTGACCCTTTGGCGAGGGTGACGAGGCAGTTGAGGCTGACAGCGAAAATCTACGCGGCAAACCCCCCCGCTCCGAGCTCACCATAGCAGTGCTTAGGGTTTTGGGTTTTGGGTTTTGGGTTGAGAGTTACGGTTAAGGATTTAGGGTTAGCAGTGTGAGCAAGACATGAAGATGCGAGAAAGGCCCAGGATTGATCCATCGGGTGACCTTCCTTCCATGCAGTTTGACACCCTGTAACTCCAAACCCCACGAAACAGTAGATTATGACCCCTTAATTTTTGGGTCTAACCCTAAGTAGGCTTTTGGATTTCCCGGATCGCATGTCTGCCATTTTTGGGGGGGCAAGCGCGGAGCAGTGGGTCCCATGGTAACGTGAGGATAGGCTCGGAAGCTGCAGGCCCAACAGACACGGAGCTGCCAACTACAGCTGTATCACAGACATGGATCGCGCAGGGCAAGCTTTGAAGGTTCGCAATGTCTAATGAAACCGCAAGATGGGCCAACTTCGGAAGATGATGAGACTGCCTAACTACAGAAGCAGATGGCTTCTCGAATGATCTGTCCCTAAACCCTAAACCCGAACTACAGAAACCGGTGGTTTTTTAAGAACTCTTGCAAAGGACAGGGAAACGGTCTCGACCTTCCCGCGCGAGCCCCAATGGGACATCGGCCCCCCTCAACGAATACTGGCGCCGTGCGAGGCTACGAAGGCGCGATGCTGGGATTTTAGCTCATGTTTGGGCTTCAGTCTTTTTTTGATCGCCCCGTTTCCGTCACCCTGAAGAGGAGTCTGGAATACCATGTTGGTTGAGGCATGGGAAAGGGAGCCTGTAAAATTAGGAGGGATTCCATCACTCAACACCACTAATACCCCCATAAGCAGACAGCAACGGCATCCCCGCACTAAACTACAGCTCCTGGCAACGCCATCCCGTGGGACTCCCACATGGCGCAATGACAACCAACCTGCCTCGGACTGTTACAGGGCACCGTCCCCGTAAGCCTGTTCATTGTCATCCCCGTGTGCCTCGGCGTTGGTCGTGGTGTGAGCTCACGTTTTTAGGGCATGGGGAAAAGGGCAGAAGGGCGGGTCCCCCAAGCATTGATGACGTGCCGAAGGCCAGGTGGCGAGCAGATTCGCCAGAAGCGACCGCGCACGGAGATGGACTTGCCTTTATTTCTGGACTGGGAGCAGAACCCGGCCGCTGGAAAATGCACTCCGTCGCCCTTCGTGCCGTGCATGTCGATGCACTTCAGACGAAATGGAAATGCTTGAAAGGGTTGAAGCAGCGAATACACACGCTCGAAAGACGACGAGGTTGCATGATTGCAGCACATTACCACTGCTACAGTGCCACTAAGCTTGAAACCAGGCGAAGTTTGCACATGTATCAAGATGGCGCCTCATGAAAAAGCAGCTTGAAGCACCAACGAGATGCTCAGTTCACAGTAGCTGGGGAAGGTGCATCCCTGCAGACCAACACATCGGAAGCTAAGGCTCGGCGACAAGCCTGCAGCCTCCACAGACATGAAAAATCAGCTTGGGTGAGACAGCGAGTAAAACGCTGCGAAAGACGCCGGAAATGGTGCTGCTTCAGCTTCAACGAGGCGATCGCAACACCTGCGTCACGCACGCAAATCGCTCCTTCTGCCAGCCAGTGTCGGGGAGCAGAACGGAACTGCTCTGCCATCTGCTTCACTTGCACAGTGCAAGACAAGATGGGAGCTCACATAGCGGGAGACAAGCGTCTGCCTTCGCAAACGGACAAGCTGTGTTGGATTTCGGCACCTAAGCCAAGGTCGTACTGAAGTCAATCGTTAAAGGCATGCTCTTACGTGTAATTGAAAGGAAACTGCACCCTGTTCTGCGAGCACATGCTCGAAACAGATGCCTGACCTCAGCACTGTTGCTTGGAGAACCCCACCCCTAAACCCTAGAACCCCAAACCCTCAAGCCCAAACCCTAAACCTTCATCTTGGGCACGGTAGGCCCAGGGCGTAAGCATCCATGGGTCTCGCACTATGCCGCCGATCTATCCGCGCAGAGCTTCGCAATGCGGCGTGCTGGACTGTCACCCAGAGTCGCGCAAGTTGAGTGGGCTTCTGGTTATAGGGCTTGGGCTTTAGCCGCTTGGCTTTAGCCCTAAACCGTTAACCCTAAACCCTAGACCGTCTAGGGAATGGCAATTCCTTGTCAAGCTTCAAGGCGACTTTGCCACAAGCGTCTCACAGTCCAGGGCACCAGGTTCACAAAGCGTTTACGGCTTTATACATGCGACATGCTTGCGCCATCTGGGGCTGATGCCATTAGTTCCATGCTGGCCATCTGGGGCTGTTTTGGATGCGAGGCGGCTTTTGCAATGTGAATCTGCAGAGTTCAGCAGAATGCCTGAAGCCTGACCTCCTGCCGAAACGTGGTGGGATGTCAAAACGTCGAAGACAGGACCAAGCCCTACCCGCAAGGAAGGTACGGGGAAGAACTGTCCTTGTCTTCCGTCGCCCTCGGCACAGAAGCTTTGTGCTTTTAGAAGCTGCCGTTGTCAGGTCGCATGGCTTTGCGACGGCTTTCTAAACGTACAGAGTAGAGCCGCCATGCCTGCAAGTTCAACGCTGACCTTGGCATCTGCGCTTAGGGTTTAGCGCTTAGGGCTTTGGGCTTAGGGATCTGGCCATTTTCGCCTTCGGAAAGAGAACCTCGAGGCATGGACACCAATGGCTTCACGCACATCCAACATAGTTTGCTGGTGAAATTGCCTTTGCTAGCGGGCTGTATGAAGTATGTCATGCTGCGAATCTGCGTGGCCTGCATTAGCCTCAAGAAAAGCTTTTGCACAGCGTGCGTGGCTCGTGCACGGGGACAGCTTCACAGGATCATGACGGCAAAGCCGAACCACGGCAATGTGCACAAGCCTTTCCACCAAAGGCTTTGCTGCTTGGCCGCTCGAGCTATGCAGCTTTTCGAGCACCCAAAAGAGAGCTGGCGAGCAAATATGCCCAACAGAAGGCGGCAAGCAACGAGCATGTGACATCAACATCCATACAAGATCTGATCCTGAATCTGGCTGGCAATCCTGGCAGCATCCGGCAGCAGGAAGCAAACAAATTCATACATTCTCACGTAGGGTTGAGGCTTTAGGATGTAGGGGCTTATGGCTACAGATTTAGGTTATACTGGGTTTAGGCTTCAGGATTTAGGTCTTAGAGAGGTTTAGGCTTTAGGATTCAGGTTTTACAGGGTTTAGGTTTTAGAACTAAAGGTTTAGGCTTTTGGATTTAGGAGTTAAGGGCTTGGGATGCAGGACTTTGATGGTTTAGGTTCTAGGATTCAAGGGTTTAAATCCTAAAACTCTAAATCCCAATGTCGCCCTAAGCCTGAGCCGCCTGAAACCATGCCTAAACCTGATCCCTACACCCTTAACCCTGAACCCTAAACCCTAACACAAGGACGTGCAAGGCCCTCTGTGCCAGGCCTTTCAAGCAGCCGAACCTGCGCGGATCGTCGGAAAGGACCGCTTCAGGTGGGGAGTGTTTAGGGCCTGTCTCTTGCAAGGTAACATGGGGATCTGGGTTTGGTCACTTGGCTTGATGCAGCATGGCAAGGTCTCATGTTGGTCTAGGATTTAGGGTTCAGGGTTCAGGGTTTACGGTTTTGGCACCCACCTAGTCCCCAGAACAGCAAAAGCGATCCGGCGACCACTTGCAGGGCAATAGCCTAGTACTGTCCGAAGACTCGTCTTCCCACAGTCTCTAGGCCAGGGACTCATTAGAGGTTGAAGGGTTTAGAGTGGTAAGTGGCTAGTTTACAACTGGTCTAAATGGATTTTCGAATAAGGGTTCGTTTTGGCTTCCTGGTTCTGGTTTTTCTTCAAAGGGTGCCATTGACTTGAAGTCCCATAGTTTGGCCTGGGGCTTCTCAGTGCGTGCGGATCCTGGTGCTTGAACCCGGCAAGTAAGAGGGCACGACCTGCGGCATACAACACGACATGAGACATGTATCCTGTAAACTGTAAACTTTCAGGAAGGTCCACGTAACAGACAGAGTTTGAAAAAAGCTGTCGACCACGGCGAGTGGATATCCAAAAAACACATCGACGGAATACCCCAACCTGTCCTAGTGACGAGATCCTGCTGTGGCGCGTGTCTTCGCTTAGGCAAACAGACCCACTGCAGAACTGCAAACCTTGAACATCACGCACCAAGCACTCTAGACCCTACATGCCCCAAGCAATTAAAGCCTTAATAGCATCTCGGTATTTCGGCACAGAGCTGAAAACTCAAAAGCAGTGTAATGTCCTTGTCCAAAAAAGAAGTCCAGGCAGGATCCTACTTCTTCATAGAGTGGGGGCGCAAGAACTGCACAGAAACCTGATGGCAAACCACCAGACCAAACCCCTGAAGCCTTGCCTCACCCCTTACCCCTGACCCCTTTTCATCCACTAAACCCTTTTTTGAACCAGTAGCTGGGTCCACTAAACCCCTAAACATTTTAAGCCCCCCTTAGCACCCAAACCGGCAATGCCAGCCCCTCCTTTGCGCACTTGCCGAGGCGCCAGTCGTCCACCGCGCCCGTGTTGTGCGAGGCGGTCTTCCAGCTCGGGTGCTCTGAGCAGACGTAGGCGCAGCCGTACTTCACGGCCGCGGCCTTGTGGGCATGGGACCCGCGTACCACAAAGAATAGCTAGCTCTCAGGCTTGGAGATCTAGTCTTAGATCAGCCTAATGAGGTGCTCTTTTGGGGGCATTTTGGAGATTCTTGTGGTTTCCTCTTTAGGACCCTGTTGGATTGAGGTGCGGAGCCGTTGCTGACGTTAGCGCGGTGACGGTCGGGCCAGCAAGTCTGCGCTTCCGGAGACTGCTTTAGTAGTTGCCTCCCCTAATACTACCGAATACTATATAGGGAGTACTTAATGTTTTTGGGGGGAGGGTTTAGAGAGGATTAGTAACATCATCCGAACATGGTCTGTTTAAGCCCCACCACCATCGTTCGCCCTGCCTCCAAGTATGCTCCTCAACTAGCGCGCCTGAAATTTCCTGAACCTCCGAGCTGCTGCTCACATCCCCCACGATTGCAGCTTCAAAGTGCAAGATTCGAAGCTGTTGGCGAAACCAGCCATGGAGACTGATAGAGTCAGAGGTTTCTCCCAACCTGAAAACCCCTTGGTCTTTAAGGCCGCACGCGCGGCGCAGGAGTTAGAAAACCCTGGGAAGAAAGTCCTGAAGCCCCTAGCATCGAACTCTAGAACTGAACCCGAGAGCGCCATGCGGGTCTACACTATAGATATCTACTATTATCTACTCCTGAATCGAAGAGCACCATACGAGTCTACAGACCAAACATACACCTACCCCACCCCCACCCCCCCACGCACCCGCAGCTGCGAGCAGAGTGTCTATGACGTGCTGGTTGTACCGAAGTGTCCCTGCGAAGCCCTCCCAATCCTCAGCAGTGCTGCGAGAGGTGCCGGCAGTTCGAGGCCCCAGAGTTGAAGATTTCTTTTCTCTGGTTGAAATTGTCTCGTTTGTCTGCTATACAAATAGCATTGATTCATGAGTCGCCCCTGCTGAATAGGCAGGTTCCATAAATGGAGACTTCATGATTGTGGCTGTACTTGCCCGTTTTCTGAAAGATCGCATTCCCGGGGCCCACTTTCTGGAAACTCCCATCTCGTCAATGAGCACAGGGCGTGCGTAGCTTAGGCCATTCGGGACCGCAACTCTGTTGCTCCGTAGGCGCCTTCGACATGGAGAGTGACCCACGGAAGATCTTGCCCAACACAGAACTAAGGATAGGCCCCCGTGAAGTAGACTGAAAAGCAATGGAATCCTTGCACTGCGGGCCGTAGCCTGGACCCTGAAAGAACCCCTGGACTATAGAGGGACGACCATAAAGGAAGTTCAAGACATTGTACAACAAGAACTCACCTGCAAAACAGATAGGGAAGCAAAGGGTTCCGTACAACTTTAGGAGCATTTAGAGGGATTGATTAGGGCTTCAAAGTGAAGGATGAGACCTGTGCTTGGGGCCCAAGAACCCGCGCAAAGGCAGAGGATTGTACAGCACAGCTTTCCAGAATCTGATGTGATTGACCTGCGACCACAACTGGCCAGGGCAAGTCCACTACGACTCTGTCGTCTTCTGACTACATACACGCACACATGCATACATCTATGTATACATAAATGGGTGTCCTGTGACACTGGCATGCAGGCAAAATGCACGGCAAAAGTCCATCTTGACCTTGGCTGAGCAGGGCGTTTCCAACTCGGAGAAGACTTCACGTCTAAATTTATAACAAATCGGACCGCAGCACATCGCCTGATACATTAGGGAGCCTAGGGCCTAGGACTGAAGCCCTTGTTTGCTTCAGTGCGAGCCCCGGCACAAAACACCGAGCCTTTGGCGGTGCTGGCGCTGGTACACCTGCGGTTACCTGCCGGGCAGAGAAGTTGCCAGGAGCTCTGCTAATCCTGTGGACAGGTGTGGGGAGAAGGGCTGGCAAAGAAACTATGATGCATCTCCTGCAACAATTCAACATTCCTGACATCAACCGGGAGACCTACCGCACGGCGTATACTGTCAGGGATGGAATGGGTGGGGCGCCGACATGTATGAAAAATGCCTCTCTTAGCTCTCCAAGGCCACTTTCCCACAGGCAGCAGTTGCAGTTTCAACCCTCCCGCCGTCACGCTTGAAGCGTCGACACAGAAGAGGCTCTACTACCCAACACTCCAAACCCCAAACCACGCTACATCATCCACGACCCCGGAGGCCCCAGGCCCCGAAGCCTAAACCCTAAACTCAGAAATCCAGAACCTCAAAACTGTAAACCCAAAAAACTGCGGCTCAGCCACAGAGGCCGCAGCAGGAGGCACCGGCACTGGCATCGGCCGTGGGACGGGCGCCGTCGCTGGAACGAGCTCTGCCTG
Organism: Symbiodinium sp. CCMP2456; assembly: GCA_905221635.1. Taxonomy (NCBI): domain Eukaryota; class Dinophyceae; order Suessiales; family Symbiodiniaceae; genus Symbiodinium; species Symbiodinium sp. CCMP2456. Next base: position 29,077 of record CAJNDV010033867.1, read on the forward strand.
CGCCTTGCGTGCTTGGGGATTCAGCGTTTAGGCTGTATGACATGTGAGGGCTCAGGGGCTAGCTTCAGTCTGGCATTGGGCGTGCACGGGTTTGCGGTTGAGGGCTTGGGGGGTGGCTGTAGGGTGGTAAAGTCTGCGCTTGTGGTTTTAGTTCCCCGGGTTTCGCCGGGTCTTCGGGCTGATGCGTGCATGCAGGCATTAGGGCCAAAGGGGTTTGATGGCTGTGACGTCCAGGGGGCTGATGGATGGGACCCATTCGTTGTAGGGTCCAACCTCATGGCCTAGAATTCCAACATCCCCAAGCCTTCCGAACCCAAAGCCAGGCAAACATTCCACCCTCGCATACCCTCGCACTTCGCACCAAACCCTATCTCAAAAAGATTCCTGCACCCAAGACCTCAGCCTGAAAATCCTCAAAACCCAAGTCTCCAAGCCGTAATTCCTAGAAGCCGTTCTCCCAAAGTCCCGAGAATAAACAAGTATCGCCATTACCTCGTGGTAGTCTGGAATCTTTCAAGCTGGTAGAGCATGAGTACTTGCCTAGGCTCCTGTACTGGTCGTCCCCGCGCACCTCGGGGCGCCCTGGGGCGACTTTGCGCAGCCCGCCCGGCTCCACAGAGGCAGTCTGTTTCGTCTGGCCCTGCGGGGGTTTGTTACTAAGGCAACTCAGCTTTTTAAGGGCTGAACCTTAAACCCTAAAGGGCCCTGGCTTTTTCTTTAAGATTCGGGATGTCAGCACAGGCCCCGAGAACCCCGAGAACCTAGATCAGCAAAGCCTGAGAGCACCGGCCAAAAGCCCGGGGAGTTACGTCACGCTCCTGAGCCCCTCGGCAGCCTCGCACGAAATCTGTGCTCAGGCCCTTGTAGGACTACTTTTTGGTGTGCTGCTACACACTCTAGTCTTGTCAGAAAAAACATGAAATCTTGCTGCTTTTGAAGGCCCTTAGTCCCACAGCGGCAGCCTGCTGCTGGATCGCACTTCTGCTGCAAGCTGCAGTGCCACCGGGGTTTTTCGAGGCTGCATGAAGAAGGCAGAGTTCTAGCATGTTCTGGGTTCTGTCCGGGTGCATCGCCGAATACATTTCAACAAGGAATACCTGCCAGCCGAGACCAAGCACCTTCAACTGCAACAGTACTTACTCCACAGCTCTGGCTCCATGTTCAACGCTCGACTTAACGTTAACTGGGCCAGACGAAGTAAGATGAATCAACTCCTGCGTGCAAGCTCGAAACCCTAGACCGTCAACCGCCAACCCCTGTTTAAACCTGGTGCTGAAATCTAGGCCTGGCAAGACACACTTCCAAAGGAAGGCTGCACAAAGCATCTGTTTACCCATTTTGTGTGGATCCATAGTCGTTTTATCCAACTTGCCACTCTTGTACAAAACCGAGACATCCATTTTTCGTGCGAGTGGCTCAGACAAACCCAGTGCAACTGTAGTGTGTCAAATCATCTAAGTAGTCGACCGTACACCCCAAACTCTAAAACCTCAACCCGCATCCCCAGTTGTCCTGTGAACCGGGGGTCGGGTCTGAGAAGGGCTCCACCGCTGCCTGCAGTATCGGGGCATGGTATCTTAGAGCATAGGTTTCGGGTCTCCGGCTTAAGGCTTGCAGCTGTAGTATTTTTGGGACCTAATCTGGCAGGCTATGCAAAAACCGAGGGTGGCAAGGTTGAGGGCAGGGGTTTGGGATGATGTTTTTTGGCTGAGGAGTTGCTAAAGATAGGGGTGCCTAGTTTAGGACGTTTCAGCTAATGCCAGATCAGTGTCCAGGGTTTACCACTGGTTGACTGTTCATACTTCCCACGAGAAGAAACGGAAGCCTTTTACTATCCCAGTCCAAGCCACGGTAAGAAGCCGGTCGCGCTGGAACTTCAGGCTATGACCCGCGAATGTGTGCGAACTGGAAGGTTATGTCCCTCTTGCTTTATAGGAACCCTGCGGCAAAGCAAAGCGCCTGGGTGCCAGTGTCAGGAAAAAGGCCTGCGAACCATGGCTGCCTGTGCCAGGTGCTTTACCCTGGCGAGTTTAGGGTTTTTCGGCGCGGGAGGCCAGAAAAAATTTGGATCTGCAAAAGGTCGCTGGGAAAAAAAAAGAATTTGTCATCTGTTTCAAAAGAATTCTAACGGATACATGCAACACGTACTGCAAGGACTGCGTCAGCTTCTCATGGCCCCCTCACGGCCAACCTTCGCTTTACGGGCCTAACCAGTTTCTGCACATTAACGGCAAGAGTTTTTTTGGGACATGTTCCCCTGCCCGGACCGCCAAACCCTTTGTGCTGCCGGCTTCCTTAGGACCTTGCATGCAAAACCTTTAATTCTGGGGCGCTCCTGCACCGGAGGTCTGAAATTGCCCTGTGACTGTGACACTATGGACCACCTCCCCCCAAATAGCGGGTCGCAGTTCCTATCATAATACATATTGGCATAACGCGCCACAGCAAATGAGGAAAACCCATTCTTGGGGGAATGGGGGTTCAGATTGCCAAAGGTGTTTCCATTTGTCTCCCAGAGCGTAGTCCACAAGATCTGGAAACAAACATGCGTTTCAGATATCCTCAAAATCTCGTGAGCACATGGGTATGGTTTGCAGCTTCTTTGGGTCTACGGTGCCGTTGAAGGGTGCGTACCTTCTTGACTCCTTCACGGTCAACCGAAATTCCCCCATCGGCACGTGTAACTTCAACTCCTATCTAGACGCCTTATCGTAGCTCCTGTTTCCGGATGCTTGATTCTCTAGTTAAGATGATATAGTGCATTGCGACGGTTGAAACAGCGAGCTTGCCCAGGGGCGGATAGTGCTCGGCCCGGGATGCCTCGCCACTGGCAGGCTTGCAAAGGTGCCTCAGATGATCCACGTCTACACAATTTGTAGGACTTCTGGACCGTGACAGTGCGTAGCAATTCATGCCAGAGCAGCACATGGGTTTAGACCTAAATTGTGGGAAGCCTCCATCCCGCCAACCGAGTACACCAGGAAGCTTCAAGCTCAGCCCGTCAGCATGGAATGGCGCTTTTCCACGTCAGACACAGACAGTCCAATCCACCCTTCAGGTGGATGCAGCCAGAGCTACAGCCTCACGCTACGCTGATAGGCTTCTGACGACTGTCAGGAGCAGGGCTGGGCCCCTTTAAGCGACCCACAGGCTCAGAAAAACATTGTGCAATGAAGCCTCAAGTTTCTTTGGCGAAATGTAATCTAAACGGCACTACTCTGCTGCTGCGAGCAAAAGGCGCACTCCACCTTTCAGGTGCATAAAGCTTGGCTAGGACCTCACTCTTGCAACAAAGCTGGCATTGATACCATATTCAAGCGTAAGAATACTTTCTCAATAACAGCTTGCCTAGACCACATATCAACGCTTCGAAGTTAAAGTCTCGCGAGACGCAGTTGGCCACCCGAGACGGACCCTTGACCAGGCTTGACCTGCGGGCCGTGTAGTTGGACCGCGGTGTACAGCCGCCCGTGTGTTTTCGTGCACTTTTCGGACTTTCAGCGGGTTTCCTTCTTCGAACAGTGAGTGCGATCACCACAGCAACCATGCCAAAACCATAATTCCGTTCCTCTTCGAGTGAATGCGATTACCAGAACATCCAGGCCAAACCCATAGTTCCGTTCGTGTTCCTAGAGCATACGATCACCAGAGCATCCATGCCAAAACCACAATTCCATTCATGTTCCAAGAGCTTGCGCTGAC
>CAJNDV010033868.1:9717-21612 GCA_905221635.1 Symbiodinium sp. CCMP2456
AGGTCTTATGACCTACTTGGAGGATCGTGCCACTTGGTAACCAAGGTTTTTAAGCACTTCCTGGGTTGCTCTTTACTACCTTGCTAAAATTATAACTTTTAGTAGCCCTAATATCAAAAAAGGCTAATCCTAAATGTGATAAAGCTGCAAAGTGATTGTAAACTTCAACCAAGGGAAAATCGAACATCATCGGAGGCACTTGGACCCTCCAAGTTGAAAGCGCTGGAGGCTTGGGTTCAGGGTTCAGGGTCTAGGGTTTAGGGTTTGCTGGGGCTTATCACTATAGGGTCAAGGGATGTGGGGAACCGACAAAAACACAAGGAAGCTTACTTGCCCGGTATCCTGGCGGGACTAAAAGTTAACCTTTGGGATCATACAGGGATGGTAGTACGCCAAAAGGGGTTCAAGCTTATCTTCTCGACTACTAAGTCGTACGCCCCAAACCCTAAACCCTAGACTGCGCCGACGCGCTCGCCCGCTCTGTTCAAAAGACACGCAAACGTGCTCGGATGCGCATGGCAAACTTAAAAACCCTCAACCCTAAATCCTGAGGTCCTGAACCGTAAGCCCAAAACCCTAAAAACCCTCAACTAGGACAACGGTTGATGGTGTGTTCGACTGCTGAGGAAACCTCTCCAAAACCCAAGCCAATCAGGCCGAAGGGCTCCAATTTAAGGTTTAGGGGTTTAGGGTTTAGGGTTTGGGGTTTAAGGTTTAGGGTTTGGGGTTTAGGGTTTGGGGTTTACGGTTTAGGGTTTAGGGTCTAGGGTTTGGGGTTTACGGTTTAGATTTTAGGGTTGAGGGCTTCAGCGCCTACATAGGGTTTGACTAGGTAAGTTTTGGGCGGGGTTCCTTTAAGGGTGCTGTAGGGTTCTATACTAGGGCCCCTGTGAAGATTTAGGGGTTGGGGGCTTTAGAGGATTATAATCAAAAAAAAGGAACCTGATCATACTAAAAACATGGGGTCTCCAAGACGGGTTCTTTATATGAGTAGTTTTCTATAATTCGGATACTTTTAGTGATTGTCATAAGGGCGCCGTACTATTTGGGGGGCCTAACAAGAGAACTACCCATATGAGCGCAACAAACTCTTGGGGAGATTGCACAAGGGCTTCTTAATCAGGGTTCAAGGTTTAGGGTTTAGGGTCAGGTACCTACATTAGCCAGAAAGTCCACTCAACCGTTTTCGTCTTAACACTTTGTAGTTAGATCTTGTGTCTAGCTTGTTGCTTAAGGTCCACAATTTTGGGATTAAGGGCTACAGTGAATCCTGCAGGAATAGTGAAACCTACTTCTCGCAAGCCAGGATCAATCGGTTTCGTTTCATGTCGAGCACGCAATCTGCAAAGCGATATCGCACATCCTCCTCATAGGCGCTAGGAGGTGTGAGGCCTGGGCGCTGTGCAGCTTTAGGCATTAACCCTAAGCCCAAAACCTTAAACCCTAACCCTAACTCTTAAACCCTAAGCCCTCAACCCCTAAACCCTAAACCCCGTAACCCCTTAACCCTAAACCTTAAACTTCCTTAGGGCTTCTGCAGAAGTTATACTTTACTATGCCCTCAAGCCCGCCTAGTGTAGGGGCCTTATTCATCAGAATAGGGTTTTGGGGCCCTTTATAAAATAGCTTACAACAAGGAGCCCCCAAAATAGTATAGGGTTTTGGGGTCCTTTATAAAATAATGTACAACAAGGAACCCCCAAAATAGTATAGGTAAGTATTTAGGCACCTATATAAGCCCACATCTGGTGCTGCCTAACCGCAAGAGCCTGAACGGCACCGCAGCTTCAAAGACAATCCCCGAACTCGCAGGTCCCTGGCTTTACGTCTTCGCCCTGAACAACAAACCCTCTTTTTGGGTTTTGGGGTTTAGGGTTTAGGGCCTCCTAGCCCTCAAAAGCTTACTTTGCTGAAAAGCATTGAAGTAATTCCGATCAGCTTTTTGCCCGAGACGCTGGATTTGCCCTGAGTTGTTGTCTCCTGGAGCCTTGGTTGCTTCATACAGGGCCGAAAACTGGAATATGGCTTGGGGGTATAAGCTGTATAATCGCACTCTAAGGACATGCTGATACTAATTATTCCATTGGGTTAGGGTTTCCGGGCAGAGGGCCTATCTGGGCTTTTGAGTAACCGAGGAGAAAAAGTATAGACCGTTATATCATAATGGTTCCTTTAAGGAACAGGCCCCGAACACATACTAAAGTATGATACACCAAAGCCCGGCTAGGTTTAGGGCTTAGGGTTTAGGGTTTAGGGTTTGGGGTTTAGGGTTCAGGGCTTAGGGTTTAGGGTGAACTAAAGGTTAACCTTTGTGGTTTGGGGCTTACAGGGATTATGGCTCCCCAAGATACTGAAAATGTCCATGTAGGAAAGAATCTGGGCTCTGGTTACGGATCTTATGTTAAGCTACTACAACCGAAGTCTATAGCGAACAAATCGGGTCTCCTTACCATGCTAAGCAAAACCTACTTCCGTAACGAGAACCCAGGAATCATGATTGCGGGTCTGTCTCCGGTTCAGAGAGGGAAGACGGGACTCGACTGGCAAAGCATGTGGGAGTTTCCGAAAACAAGAAGCACCTTGTTTTGGGGTCCTTATTAGGGTCACTCTATTTTGGGAAACCCCATGTCCTTCTACGAAACCTCTGTCGACGAATGGAAATGTTCAAATTAGCAATACTCGAACATAGTACAGCGAAACTGCGGTCTCTAAACCAGCAACAAAATAGCAATAATCATAGTGGTGAACAGACACGCCAATAGTAGATACGGCAGGTTTTGTAGTTTTCATGCTTGGCTGGGCTCTGTGATTGGCGGCTTCAGGATTTGCGGAGCCTGCGGCTATTATGTCGAGGATTCTTTGGACTCCTGAGCGTTGTCATGTGTTCATACCTTTTGGCACGGGGTAGTCTTAGACTCCGCACGTGCAAATGACCTTCCATCTCGGGACACTAAACGAAGCCTCAAAGCATCAGGGGACTTAGTCAGCAAACTATAAGTCTAGCTGTCTGAAACCTATTTGGAGTTCTTCTTGGTATGAGCCTGCTATCAACGAGTGACAGTGACACTGTAGAAACCGGACTGATTAGTATTTCTGCTGCTTTCTTTCTCTCAAGGTCTCTATATTACAACTACTCCCAAAGCCCTATACACAAACCCGAAACCCTATACCCCTAAACCGTAGCTCTCTAGATTAATTTCACTTAAGTGGCGCCAGCTCAAGCGCCGCGCAGCGCTCTGCCAGCTCCTTAAAGGCCACACATCAAGTCAGGTGCTAAGAACCCTACAATATTGAATATCATCTTCATGATCGTCATCATCACAAGCGTCACTATCATGAACATCAACATCACCTTCATCATCAACACAACAACATCATCATCATCATCAGTAGCATCATCCCCCTCCTCCTAATCTTCTTGCTCATCAGCATCCGCTTCATCGGCATTACCAGCATCGGAATCGTCACCATCATCTCCTTCATCATAATCATCATCATAACAAACATCATTGCCATCATCGGAATCATGACCACCATCATACAAAAGCCATATGCATTGCCATCTTCTTAGGATCCCTAAACCCGAAGCCCCTAAACCCGAACCCCCTAAACCCAACATTATCATCAGCTTGGCTCGAAGAGCCCACGAGAGGCGACGTGCGTGAAGCCGAGCTCTGATGAAAAGAACCCACTCCTAAAACAAGGTATCCCTTGAATTAATACAGGGGCCTAAACAATTACAAATAATACTTTGGGGGTGCTTATTATTATTACAATTATGATTATCAATATTAGTGATATTAGTACTATTATTACTATTCTTATTACTATTATAGTATAACCCAAAACTCTACTCTAATTATTAAGGCCCTTATATTATAGCTCCCTGCGCTCAGCGCCTATAAGCGCAATACGGGATAGCAGGCTCCCTCCTAAATTGAACAGACCGCTGCTTCAGACAACGAGGTTGCACTTCCGGAATCTTGATGTCGGATGTGCTATTCCTAGACACGACTTCCCCGCTGCTTTTATCATGATCAAACCCTCTGCAAACCTGACAAGAACAAAATCACCGCCGTCATCATCATCATCATCATCAACAACAACATCAACACCATTGCTGTCATGATCACCATCATCTTGAAAAATCTTCGTCAGCATCATCAACACCAACATCGTCGTCAGCACCAGCATCATCATCATAATTGGGGCTGGGGGGTCGGGTGGAGGTGAGGTTTGGGAGGAGGGAGTAGGATGGGGGATGTTGACTTAGTGTAAGGAAGACATTTGTCTGCGTGTGTTTCTTCTGAGAGTCCCATAAGGTCTTCTTGTCGCCGTTTTCCAGACTTGAGAATGACGTACCTAGATTCCAATGAATTAGTTCAATAAACACACCATGGATCACATTCTGGGCTTTGAAGTAACCAAGGAGAAAAAAGTGTAGACTCTTATGTCATAATGGTTCCTTTAAGGAACAGGTCCCCCCATAAAAGTACTAAAGTATGGTACTCCCCAGCATTGCCGAATCTAGGGAGGATTTCGAGGCTCTGGGTCTGTCTACCCGGGCCTAAGATAGCCCAACCCCCGCCCAACTGTGGTATGGTTTAAACCAAGGACCTAAATTCTGAACCTCTTGGCTTTAAAGTAGCTAATTAGAATCTAAAGGTGTAAACTTTCATGTCCTACTGGCGCCACGTTCAAAACACATGGTAAGGTATAGTATAGTACTCGGAAACCCAGTAGCAGGCTTCCATAAGTCACTACACCGCATCTCTGACAAATGCAACAACAGAGTTCCCAGAAGATCGCGGACCCTACTAATAGACCGTAGAATAAGTCATAAACCCTTGAACCGTTATGCCCGAAGCACTCAAAACCCCTTTACCAAGCTAGGCGGCCCTGTTCTCGTGAAGCAACTGATGCTCAGATGCCTCAAAGGCTGCTCCACGGATGCAAGGGTTTCTATAAGGATTCCACAATGGTTCTACAGGGTTTTATAGGGGCTCTGCGGGAGAAGTTTTGATTTCCAGGGGCTTGTGTAGGTTTTTATAAGGAGGCTTGTAGCTTTCTTTCCATATCCGGCGTTTGTGCGGTGGTTTACAAGAGTGATTGTCACATCAAGTTTCATATACAGCCTCATGTGCAGGAGCCTGCTCCCGAGCCTGGACAATCCTGCTGCATTTAGGTTTCAGGGAACGCAGGATTTAAGGATTTTCGCGTCAGCTAGAGTAACAAGAGGTCATCTGTTCACCACCCGAATCAGACAATCTAAAACCTTGCAAACCGTCCTCCCTAAACCCTAAACTGCCGAGAGCGTCGCTGACCATTTGCATGGGCGCTCGAGGCTCCGACACCGAGGCCCCCACCCCCGGCCGCGGGTGTCGTCAGAACGGTGAGGAAGGTAAAGCCGCCAGGTACGAGGATTGTAGTGACGCCGCCCCGCCATTGACTTCTGTGCCGTCAGGCAATAAAGAAGGACCCCAAAACCACCACCCTAAACCCTAAACCCTAAACCCTAAACCCTAAAGCCTGCTTTTTTGGGTGTGGTTGAGGGGGTTGCGGCCTGCAGGGGAGTCTGGGGCCCCACCCCAGGCTGGCAGATCTTGGGCCATGGCCTTCCTTACACCCAGTTCAACACGCAGGCCGTCACTGGCAACTTCGAGCAACCCTGACAGATTAAGGTTTAGGGTTTAGGGTTTAGGGTTTAGAGTTTAGGGTTTAGGAGGGTGCCAGGGACGAACTGTTTGTTGGGAACCCTTGTTTCTCGTCGAGCGGCCGGCACAGGCCGTGAGGACCCACAACCCCACACCAATCCATCTCAGCTATTTTATGCAGAGCTGCGAGGAGAAGCAGAAAGCAAGAAAGCCCCCGTCGACTGGGGTTTGGGGGGTGAGCCCTAAACCCTAATTGAGAATAGTTGGGGTGGTTGGGGCGGGACTGCATGCTGACGCAAGCGCGCGATTAGTGGGTGCGCCCCTATAAGTAAAAGGTGCACCCACTGCGCGCATGCTGTATACATACCCCGAAACCCCAAATCCCCCAAACCCTAAACCCCCAAACCCTAAACCCTAACCGACAGCTTCCACAGCTGAGTCTGAGGCGAGTTCTTCCATCGACTGGAGAAGCTCTGATCTCTGCTCCTCTCGGCACATTCCCCTAAACCGCAAACTCTAAACCCTAAGCCATAAACCCCTAAACCCTAAACCCTAAACCGCTAAACCGTAAGCCCTGAGCCCTAAACCCCTGAACCCATGGCCCATGTCGTGGCATCCTGCACAGGCGCTGGCTGAACCCGGAATAGCTTGCTGTCATTCAAGGAAACTCATAATAAGGAGCCCCCAAACTGTAGGTTTCTTGGGTTCCAGGTAGGCCCTGCCTCAGCTTAATGTAGGGGCCTCAATCATTAGAATAGGGCTTTGGGGTATATTATACTATAATACTATAAGAAGGAGCCCCAAGGAATGATATAGGTAATATTTTACCATAATTATAATAAGGAGCCCTAAGGAATATGATGTAGGTAAGTATTTAGACGTCTGTATTAAGCTGCATGGTGAACCTCGAGCCGTCGAGCCTCGGGCCATCTCGCAGAGTGCTTGATCCCAGACCCCCGGGAGGATCCAAAAAGTAGATCCCTTAAGGGGGTCCCAACTTAGGGGATCTACTTTTTAGATCCTTTCGGGGGTCTAGGAGCATCCTGTGAACACTCGGAAACTAATAGTGTCATCGACATTAGTAGCAGCCAATAAACAAAACTTATAATGATGATAGTAGTAAGAGGAGTGATGCTGTTAGTAATCTTTCATGATTCATACTTGTAGCAGTTATAATGGTTCTCAACAGATTAGCAGGAGTTCTTGTATCCCCAGTTCCTGACTCCGGAAACGCGGCCCGGACGAAGCCCGAGCCCGATCTAGAAAAGCACAACGCCCTAAATCTAACCTTGGCTGACTTCTGAACCCCTCCTAAAAGCTAAACTTTTAGCCGACTTATTATGGCTCATATCGAAACCCAAAAAGTTAAAGTCCTAAGAGCCAACCAGAAGAACGCCAAGAAGTTATACATGTCTAGAAGATGATTCCCTAAAAGCTTGTTCTAAAGACTAAGGCAACTAACTATACTAATAAAGAGGGCTAGTTAATTACCTATAGTATTTGGGGGTTCCTTACTACGTTATAGTAGAATATGCCCCCAAGCCCTACTCAAACCATTAAGGTCCCGATATTAAATGCTGAAGACCCGCATTTATTATAATCGAGCCCTAATAGACCTCGATGTCTAAGAGACAGCCTCGAGCTCGGCATTGATGTTAAAGGCCACGGCTGCCTCTGCCGAAGACGATGGAAATAATGCGAGTTGTCTCGATTCTTCTTCATCTTCTCATTATCATTGCTCGTTATAATCCCAGTAACCCAAAACCCTAAACCCCAAACGCTAAACCCTTAACCCCTACACCCTCGTAAGAAGAAGAGCAACATGGTATTTAAAGGTGATGACTGAAGTTTGCTTGATCTTCCACTGGTGTCAAAGCTGCAGATTCTGCATGGGTTTAGGCTTTAGGGGTTCAGGGTCTAGGGTTTAGGGCCTACGGCGTCTGGGGTTCAGGGTTTAGGGGTTCAGGGTCGAGGGTTCCGGGTTTAGGGGTTCGCAGCTGGACAAAAGCAGCAAGTACTCAGTTTAGCAGACCCTGGCGTCGCGGGCGAGTGTGTCTAGGGTCATGTGGAAGACAACAGACGGCACAAGAATCATACAGAGTCGGGGAGGCAAAGTTGCACTCTGAGCGTACATTCGGTTTCGCGCATTCCGACCGTCGATGAGACAAATTTACCCCGTGGCCCAAGCCGACACTCTAAACCTGTAGGTCATAGATCGTATGAGCCCCAAGCCTTGACCCTCATAGTCACCCTTACAACATACCCCGTATTGTTTTCCTCACCGCAGCGCCTCAAATTCTGCTTACCCTACCTTTGGTTAGTAGGGAATGGAAGAATGGTAGTAATAGTAGTTATAATTGTACCCCATTCCTCCATTCCCTACTAACCAAAGGTAAGTTAAATGTTCATGGGAGTTCGTAACTACCCAGACCCGCGGGAGGATCCAAAAACTAGATCCCATAGAGAGGGTTCCTATAAAGTACCCTTTAGTAGTTCGGGTCCCAACTTAGGGGATCGACTTTTCAGATCCTTTCGGGGGTCTAGGTAGGGTTCAACCACCTATAACGACAGCTCAAGTAGTTAGAACCTAATGTGGGTAGTTTTCTAAATAGGGCACCTTTTGGGGTCCTTTTTATAAGGGTGCCGTACTATATTGGGGACCCAAGAAGGGACCCCAAGTTAGAGAAGTACCCATGTGCTAAGTCCAGAAGCCTAAACTGTATGTAACCCTTTTAAGAACCCTTGCAGAAACCGAAAAAACCTACCTTCTGAGGGTTCCTTACTATGGCTTCTATATATAGTTCCTTTAAAAGGTGGGTTTTTGGGGCCACAGGTATAGAAACCCCTACAAATGCCCGAGTCGCCTTACTGGGCAAGCAGACCCCGAAGCTTCCATAAATCTTGGTCCCTCGGACCCCAAACCTTAAACCCTAAACCCTCAAACCCCTAAACCCCTAAACCCCTAAACCCTAAACCCTAAACCCTTAAACCCCTAAACCCCTAAACCCTGCGCCCTAAACCGAGGTCCCTCCGGAGCCCCGAGGGGCAGCCCCTGAATTCTATTTACCCTTAAAGCAACCCTGAATCCGATACCCTAGACCCTGAACCCTAAACTGTAGACCTTCAACTAAGCAGAAAGGGACGCTGTGGGGGTTCAGTTTTGTTTTCACAAGGTTTTGCGATGTGTTGTGGATTGTCGCTGAAAGGGGATTTGAAGGATTTCTTGAATGCCCTGTGTATTGTATTGAAATGCTTTTATCTCTACTGCTTCCGTGACGGACCACATCATTAAGTACCGTGTGCAACGCAAGATTAAAAATGAAGGGGACGCCACCCTCCAACCCTAAAACCTAAACCCTGAACCCCTAAACCCTAAACAGAAAGAACCCACGACTCTGAACCCTATGGCCTCTTCACAGAGTTTGCGACACCTCTCTTCAGCCTCCTCCGGCTGTCATATAGGGGGTCTGGTTAATACTGAAAGTAGGGTTCCTTTAAAGGCATCCTTGAAGGGATCTAATAAGGGTTAGAGAAGAAGGGGGTCAGGGGTATATCATATCCTTTATACCTCTACTTGGTGTTTGTGGCAGAATGTTCTATACTCGTACCCGGGAACCCTTGGGGAATACGAATTTCACCCTAAACCCTAAACCCTAAACCCTAAACCCTAAGAATAAAAACCCTCCAGACTGATAATGTAAGGTCTTTAATAATTAGAAGTAGGGTTTGGGGCTCCTGTAAACGGTTCCCTGAATGGGTTCTACAAGGGCTACTTTGAGGGTTTAGGGTTTTAGGTGCCTTAACAATTAGAATGGAGCTTTGGGGTACATTATACTCTAATCATATTAAGGAAGCCGCCAAAATAGTGTAGGTAATTGTTTAGGCCCCTATGCTTTACTACGGTTGATGATATAAATCCTGCATTACCCATAGTAAAGAATATACCATAGTTCCCTGCGTTTAGGGCCCTTAAGGTCAGGTAATGCAGGATTTATATCATCAGCAGTATTTCTTCGCACCTCTGAGATCAGGGCTAGGCTTCTCTATTGTGGGTATGTCTCTAACTTAGGGTCCCTTCTGGGGGTCCTTTTTTTAAGGGTGCCGTAATATATTGGGGACTTAAAGAGCGACCCTGATTTAGGGAACTGCCCATATGCATAAATCAAAGCATTTATCAATATATATATAGGGTTTAGGGTTTAGGATTTAGGGTTTAGGCTCTATGTATCCATCCGATATAGGGTCCATGGACCGTTGTAGACGGTGATTATGCAACCGGTGGACCCGATGCTGCCGGAGCCGGCTTTGAATCCAAAATAGACAGACTGTGGAGGATCATTGGAAAGATGACACGAAATCATTGACAGCTGAATCGCCTTCAAAGATCTGCTTTCTGCCTTCGTTAATGCCACTGACGGGGGCCAGCCAGTGCTTGAGGCATCAGACATCACAATCTTGTGCACACTCTACAACCTAAACCCTAAACCCTCAGGCATCACAAAATCTAAACCCTGAACCCTCAGGCATCACAAAATTGTGCACACCCTACAACCTAAAAACCCCCATAAACTTCTCTGAAATAACAGCTGCCCAACTCTGAATCAGTTCCCCCTACTTGGAGGTTCATGGGTAGTTATAAGTAGGGTTATAAGTAGGGTAGCTATAATTATAACCCACATTAGGGGACTTATAACCCCCACTTATAACTACCCATGAACCTCCAAGTAGCTCAAGACCTCCAACCCTTGAAGTTAGACCCTTGAGCACTGAAGCCCCAAGGCCAGACACCCGTAACCTAAATTAAAAGGAATCTACAGGTGGGGAGTTTAGGGTTTAGGGCTTCTAGGGGTTAGGGTTCAGGGTTTAGGGTTTAGGGTTTAGGCCTTAAGTTAAAGGAAACTACAGGTGGGGAGTTTAGGGTTCGGGGTTTAGGGTTCAGGGTTTAGGCCTTAAGTTAAAGGAAAACACAGGTGGGGAGCTAGGGCTTCTATAAGGTATATAGACCTTCTGTAAGGCTCCTATAACGGTAACTACCCACCTGAAAATGCCCTAGACTAAAGCCCTAATTCCTAAAGTCCTAAGACGCATAAAAACCAACTATGAAGTATCGTCTCAGAGCAATATAGAAGCCTATAGCCACGCATGAACAACCTGTTATAGACACCGATCAAAGACCGAAATTGAGACCCTGTATCAAAACCGAACACCCCCAAAACCCCTAAACCCTAAGCCCTTTCTGGCCCCACGGTAGCCCTTTTCGGGAACCCTACGCCCTAAACCGTAAGCCCTAAACCTTAAACCCTAAGCTCTAAACCCTAAACCCTAAGCTCGCTGGTCCTTGGGGCTGCCATTTCCTGGCATACGAAAGGCAGAAGACGCACATTCAATATAGGGGGCCTTAATTGTTCGAACATCATACTAGAATTACAATAAGGAACCCCCAAAATATTATAGGTAATTATTTAGGCCCCTACATTATTTGTACCATGTTTGTAGTGGTTTTAAAATAGAACAAGACAAGCGGAAAGGTTGGATCAAGGCTTGTGGCGGTTGTATACTACGAATATAGCAGAACTTTCCCCTGTAGCCTCTAAGCTGTATCGCATTCAGATCTACTTTGTTTGTAAAAGCCTCGCTGGTTAGGGTACACCGGATTTAATCTATTTGGGCTTGAAGAGGTTAGGGGTCCATGGTTTAGAGGGTTCAGGGTTACAAGTCATGGATGGACGTACCCTAAACCCTAAAACCCTAAACCCCTAAACCCTAAACCTTAAAACCCCCATTAGGGACCTTAATATTATAATTTTAAGGTATATTTCTTACTTAAGGTGTATTTGGCTCTGTGGAAGGTTCCGCTTCAGGGTTTAGGGTTTGAAGGGTTCAGGGTTTAGGCGTTTAGGGTTTAGGGGTTAGAAGGTTCCGTTTCAGGGTTTAGGGTTTAGGGGTTGCGTTTAGGGTTTAGGGTTTAGGGTTTAGTTCCGGTTTAGGGTTTTAGGGTTCAGGGTTTAGGGGTTAGAAGGTTCCAGCTAGAACACTACAAACATCTGTGGATGGGGGCCATGATAATTAGAACAGGGCTTTGGGAATATATTCGACTATACTTATAACAATTCGCCCCAAAATTAGTATACCTAGGTTTATAGATCAATTCTTTTAGTAAGCGCCTCCTCTCCGGCCAGCCACCTGACGGCCAAACGCTCTAAACCCTAAACCCCTAAATGGTTGTTGTTCAAAATAACAC
>CAJNDV010033870.1:2267-26534 GCA_905221635.1 Symbiodinium sp. CCMP2456
CTGAACCCTAAACCCTAAACCCTAAACCCTGAACCCTAAACCCGAAACCCTAAATCCTTAACCCTAAATCCTAAACCCTGAACCCTAAACCCTAAACCCGAAACCCTAAACCCGAAACCCTAAATCCCAAACCCGAAACACTAAACCCTAAACCCGAAACCCTATTTCAGGGCCATAGAGCTCCTGTCGGGCTCCTGAAAAAGGGGGCTGCTCAGAGGGTTCCTTAAAGAGGGGTCCACAAGGGCTCGAAAACAGGATACCTTTAGGGTTTAGGGTTTAGGGTTCAGGGCTGAGGGTTTAGGGTTTAGGGTTTAGGGCTGAGGGTTTAGGGTTTAGGGCAGAGGGTTTAGGGTTTAGAATCTACAGTGGGTTTAGGATTCAACAGTGTGCAAAAGGTCTTATACCGGCTCTACTGAGCGTTACTGGGGTTCCACAACGTTCTACACGACTTAGGATTCTGTAGAGATTGAAAGAGTGAATGGTTCAGGGCTTAGGATTTGAGTGATTCGGGTTTTCAGGGTGAGGATGCGGCAGGTTAACAGGTTTCGTGCTGGCTTCACCCTAAACCCTAAACACCCCCCCNNCCCCCCCCCCCCCCCCACCCCGCCCACCAGGTGGTTGAGCACTTCACATTCCAGCCGGTGAGCTTCTGCGTCAATGGCCGGCACGAGGCGTTTGCGGCCTCAGCACTGTGGAAATAAATCACAAAGATGAGGAAGAAAGAAAACCCGAAACCCTGGCTAGCACACAAGTTGCCCAAATCTCGACAATGAATCAGCGAGGTTGCGGACAAGGAGCCTCGACGCCCTTAAACCACCTACGATTTCGGACATCACCCAAAACCCTAAATCCCCAAACCCCAATTACAACTCTAAAGCCGTGGCTCTAGAAAGACTGAGCCCTTTATAGAAACCCTGAACCCTAAACCTTAAACCCCCCCACAAAGAAACTCCAGAACCCTGAACCCTTGCGCGCTCCACCTGGATTCGCTGAAACCCTAAACCCTGAAAGCGCGGGCAAGCCTTGAGCTTAGGGGTTTGGGGGTTAAGGGGTGTAGGGTGTACCCTAAACCCTAAACCCTAAGTTTAGGATTTGGGGTGTAGGGCTTAGGGTTTAAAGCTTGGCACCCCCAAAACTCTGAAGCGCTGGAAAGCTAAACTCTAGAATCCTGCAGCTTAAGGACCAGGCAGCAAAACTCGACGCTTAGTGTTGTCATTAGCTACCTTTATCGGTATAGGGTTTAGGGTTTAGGGTTTAGGGCTAGGTTTACTTTTTAAGTGGGGATTCGGCTTCGAGGCCGGCGGGGTTGAAACCTCAGCAGAAGCCCAAAAACCGTGAAACCTCTACCAAGCAGTGTCAAGAACAGCTTCGGGTTTAGGTACAGTCTGCATTCTAGTTATTTCCTGTGCTTGGTCAACCGATTGTTCTGTAGTTAGGATCCTATGACCTATGATATACAATAGGTTCACCAAAAACAGCAACCACAATGACGACTACCCAGAGAACCCAATACCCCTTAATTAAGGAATATACCTTAAATTATAATGTTAAGGCCCCCATAATTTAAGCTAAGTTCCTTAATTATGGGGTTTTGGGCTCTCTGGGTACAGATAGGGCTGCGGGGCTGAAACTCCTTTTTCGCACTTTCGCTCGGTCGCTAGGGGTTCGTCGAAGGACGCGGAACCAACGCACCGGGAGCCCGGAAACAAAGACAAAGATGAAAAGTTGTAGTTGCTATATGAGGTTTAGGATGTAGGGTTTGGGATTTGTTGTGAGTGGAATATGGGATGTAGGATTTTTGGGTATGGATGTAGGATTTTTGGGTATTGGGTTTAAGGTTTGGTGTGGGCCCTATGTCGTGCGTTTTAGGGCTTTAAGGGATCTTGCCAGGCTTCTATACTTCTCGGAGAGACTGCGGGGTTCGAAGTTTCAGGGCTTTTGAGGGGATTGGGGGTTTAGGGTCATGGGGGCTTAGGGCTATAGGGTCTGCTCAGGGTCGTGGCGCTTGGGGGTTTTTGTTTTTAGCGTGTAGGGTGTAGAGTTTAAGGCTTTGGGGGGCTATGGGTCTTCGGGGTTTGGGGGGAGTCTTGACATTGAGTAAGTTATTATTAACACGCCTATCAATCCGGTGTTCCCAACTAGGGCGCCAAGAAGTCAACAAGAGCCCCTGCTCATGGTGTTTGCAATTATTACTGGGTCATGTGGGTCTAATGTAGGCCTGAATGATTAGAATAGGGTTTTGGGGTCCATTATAGTATATATAACTCAAATAGGGAACCCCCAAATTAATATAGGTAATTATTTAGGCCCCTATTATATTAGCAGAATACACCAAACATGAACCCAAGCAAACGCGCTGCATATGAAAAATGTAACCCGGACCCTATCAGAAACACCAAACATAAAAGCCAGCAGAGGCCATGCAAATGAATAAGGGTTGGCCAATGTTGACTGCAACTGAAACTTCACCGGCAGTTCTAGCAGCCTAAGAGTTCGTATTCGTCTTGTGGCTGGCTGTAGCTATGTGCACTATAGCTACTGCCTGGCCTATAACCTACTTTCCCATGAACCCCATATAGAAGCAAATCCGAACAGCATTACTAGACGTACTAAGACTTTTTACATCCCAAGACATAATCACGGAGCAGATTTCTAGGGGGAGAGCTTGCAGACCGTAAAACCTCCAAACTCAAGGCCCCAAGGGGGGGTCCCCGAACATCTCCCGCTGCGTTGGGACATTCCTCACTCCTTTCTGCGCATCTCACTGGCATCCTGCAGAACACAGAGCACAAGGGTTGGGCTTAGGGCTAATATCCCTTAAGGACGACATGAACCCTGAAACGAAAAGGGTGTAAGGCTCATGTGCCCTATGGGGATTCACAGTATAAGGGTATAGGGCCCCCTACTTTTCAGGGTCATTTCGTCCTTAAGGTAAGTTACCCGAAATCTCTTACAGTTGTCCAACGCTCAACACAAAACCACAAGGACAAACCCCTAGACCCCGAGCAATACACCCAAAGAGTCGAACGTACCAGGCTCCTCAACTACCGCGGGCTAGTTCTCTAAATTCGGGTTCCTTTTTACGGCCCTTTGAATACAGGCGCCGTACTATTTGGACCTACAGCCGGACCCCAACTTAGAGAACTACCTATCTTTTCAGGGTTTGGGCCTTGGGGTTTGGAGGGTTAGAAGCACAAGAGATGCTGTTCCAAGCACCCTAAACTGCCCTAAACCCCAAACCCATAGACCCCTATACCCTAAACCCCAAACCCAAAACTCTAAATCGCAGCATGTTTTGGATGTGGGGGCGAAAGCCAAAAAGTCATTCCAAAATAAGGTTTTGGGTTAAGGGTTTAGGGCAAAGTCGTAACCCTGAGACCCTAAATCAAAACCCCAAATAGCTTCAAAGCTGTGGCTACCCTGAACACATCAAATGCACTGAATAATACCGAAGCCCAGGCCCAAGTCATAGGTCCCAATATTTCTTACAGTTCCTGATTGTACACATGCTGTTTTGCATAAGGTACCCTAAAACCCTGTTCCGTTTGTGAAGGCCCCCCCATATCATGCATAGTCCCCAAGCCTCGCTCTTACAAAAGCGAACCCTAAACCCTAAACCCTAAACCCTAAACCCTACCGATTGCACGCCTCCCGGTGGTAGTCTGCCAGCTATGATGGGAACACGGGATGCTGCGCACCTGCCACGAGCCGAGGTGGGAAACCCTGAATTCGGTTTAGGGTTTTGGGGGGTTTGGGGTTTGGGGTTTGGGGTTTAGGGGTTTAGGGGTTTGGGGTTTTGGGGTTTAGGGTTTACGGTTTAGGGGTTTAGGGTTTAATTAGGGTTTAGTCTGAATGTAAAATTGAAGCCAAGACCTTTTTACAGCCTCTGAAGCCCTCATAACACCCTGTCAAAGCCCAAAAAAAACCATGATCACCTTCTGACACCCGCGTGAACCTCTATGAAACACCAAACAAACCAACCCCGAAGATGAAGAAGCCCCCATGGAACCCAAACCCTGGAGGGCCCATAGGGATTTGAGCCCGTGACTTCTCGTGGTGTCTAGGGCTAGGAGTTCTTGATTTTAGGGTACAAAATATCGCTCCGTAGTAGAGCCTTAGACCCTACAAGGATGAAGCGGTGGAAACCTTAAACACCAAAACTCAAACCGTAAACCCTAAACCCGAAACCCCTAAACCTTAAACCCTAAACCCTTTAGATTTTTAGAGTATTAGCTCTAAGATGGAGTGCTGCAGACTGCAGACCGTAAGGGAAACGTCGAGCTGACATACTGGGGCTTCGGTACGGCGAATGAGAACCAACTTGAACCAAATGCCCACTACCGGTTTTAGGGAGTCGGGCTTAAGGGTTTGAGGGTAGGGACCGTAAACCATACTTCCACTCGGGTACTTCACAAGGAGAGTGCGCAGTACTACATAGGTTGCTGGAGGCTAAAATCTGGCTCTAAAACCCTAAAACCAACAAACCCCGAGGAGAATCCTAAGCACCAAACCTCCAAACCCCAGCGGAGCCCTTTCCCAGAGGCTGATATAGGGGCCTTAATAATTAGAATAGGGTTTTGGGGTATACTACACTATATCTATAATAAGGAACTCCCAAAATGATATAGGTAATAATTTAGGCCCCTATGTTATATACCACCATTCTGGAATTAGGTCCTTAAAGCCTTTAAAGCCATACATACTAAGGATGGTGATTCGGGACCTAATTCCATCATGGTAGTATAGGTGGAGCTTCTGGGTTTAAGGATACCCTAAACCCTAAGCCCTCAACCCTAAGCCCTAAACCCTCAACCCTGAACCCTAAACCCTAAACCCTAAACCCTAAACCCTCAACCTTGAACGCTAAGCCCTAAACCCTCAACCCTAAACCCTCAAACCCTAAACCCTTAACCCTAAACCCTCAAACCCTACACCCTTAGCCCTAAACCCTCAAACCCTAAACCCTCAAACCCTAAAGCCTCAACCCCAAAACTCTTCAGGCCGCCGGGGCACGGGAGATGCGGAGATCCTCCTCGAGTCCCTCGAGATCCCAGTCTTGCGTCGCCTGGCTAAGGGGCGCGGCCGATTGGGTGTAGAGTGTTTAGGGTTTAGGGTTTAGGGTTTAGGGTTTAGGGTTTAGGGTTTAGGGTTTAGGGTTTAGGGTTTAGGGTTCAGGGTTCTGGGTTTGGGGGTTTAGGGTTCAGGGTTTTTTCGGGGGGTTTTGCAATTAGCAGAAGGTGCCTGTTAGCGTCGTATAGGGGCTGTAGGGTTCGATAGAGGTTTCGACAGGGTTTTGGGAGGTTTTATGCAGGGTCCCAGCGCGATTGATCAGGGTTTGGAGGCAAAAGCAATTCGATAAGGGTTTTGAGGGTTTCTAGGATTCTAGGCGATACCTTCAACTACCAATTACCCCCTTTTTTAGGTTCTTACTACAGACCCGAATATAAAATTTATAGGGGCCCTACAAGAAAAAGTAGGTTTTGCTAGCTCAAAGTAGATAAACGATCTGGCTTATAGAGTTGGGACAGTTTGTGGTTTGGGATCTGGGTTTTGCACTTCTAGGTGTTCACGGTTTGAGAGCTTGGGGATTGTGGTTCGGGGGTTAGGGCATAGTTCCTCAAGACTCCAAAGCCCCGCAATCTACGGAATGTACGTTTGACTCAGTTTTTGGTGTGTACTTTCACCTTAAACCATACCCTAAACCTGAAACCCTACACCCTACACCCCAAACCCTAAACCGTAAACCCTACACCCGAAACCCTAACCCTACACCCTACACCCTACACCGCAAACCCTAAACCCTAAACCATAAACCCTAAACCGACCCTAAACCCTAAACCCTAAACCCTAAACCCTAAACCGACCCTAAACCCTAAACCCTAAACCGTATCATGTTTCCCGACTCAAGGGGTTTTGGGCGGCTCTGGGAAACCCCAGAAGTCGCATCCTGCGAATTAGGGTTTAGGGTTGAGGGTTCAGGGTTCAGGGTTTAGGGTTCAGAGTTCAGGGTTTAGAGTTTAGGGTTCAGACTTCAGGGTTTAGGGTTCAGGGTTAAGGGTGGTAAGGGGTTTAGGGTTCAGAGTTCAGGGTTTAGAGTTTAGGGTTCAGACTTCAGGGTTTAGGGTTCAGGGTTTAGGGTGGTAAGGGGTTTAAGGTTCATAGTTTAGGGTTTAGTGTTTAGGGTTCAGGGTTCAAGGTTAGGGTTTAGGGTTTAGGGGTTTAGGGGTTTAGGGTTCATGGTTTAGGGTTCAGGGGTTTAGGGCTCCTTTGAGGGCTACTATAAGGGTTTCGTGGAGGGCGTCCATGAATCAGGGTTTCTATAAGGATTGCTGTAAGGGCATCTATAGGGGGCTTATGGATCAGAGTAGCCCCGGAGACTCCCAAATCCCTCAGTAAGGACTCTTCCTTACACTTACTTCCACCATAAGCCAGTGAAGAAAGGCTATAAACTTTCAAATTACCACTGAATTATAAGAACCCAAAAAATTTAAAGATTGAGTATTGGGGAGCTAAGTAAATCATAACGTGAACATTCTGGGAGGGGTTCCTTCAGGGTTTCTACCACGGGGTTCAAAGGGTGATTGACATGTTTCAGACAGTTGGCCTCAGTAAGTAGAATAGGGCTTTGGGGTATATTCTACTGTAGCAAGAGTAGGGGACCTGTAAGAGGATGACATTCATAGTGATTCCGACCGTTGTTAAAATCCAAGACCCGGAGGAGGATCCCAAGGACCAACCTGGAAAAGGTCGGGTTTGCTGTTTAAGGTTTGGGGTGTACGATAACCATAGGCCTCTCAGACGCCCTCGCCAGACCCCCAGAACAGAGATAGCTTTCGAGCAATGTTGATCCCAGCAGTGGTTGTGCACCCAGAAGTTTCTCCAGACGTGAAAAGGGACAAAGAACATCAATTTGTGTCTTTGTGTTTCTTTATGTCTTGGATTGCTTCGAAATGCTTTGGAATGCTTCTACGCACAAATCGCTCGATTTGCTTCTGAATCCTCGGCAAGCTCTTATCGCGGAGCAGAGGCATCTCGAAGCGTTTCGATACGTTTCGGAGCATTTCGAAACAATCCGAGACATAAAGAAACACAACGACTCAAGTCGATGTTCTTTTTGCCTCGTTATGTCTCGAGAAGCTTCTGGGTGCACTAGCCCCTTTTATACGAACTGAGGATCCTCCGGGCAGCTGGGGTTTACGGTGGAGAGTTCAGGGTTTAGGGTTCAGGGATTTGGGTTTAGGGTTTGGGGATTCGGGTTCAGCGTTTGGGCTTTCGGGATTAGGGGTTAGGGTTTAAGGTACCCAAAATCCAGAAGAAACCTTTCCACGAAGCAGTGGACAATCTGCCAGCTGCTCCGGACAACTATCTGAACTGACCCTTTCCCCAGCCCTCAAGAAATACAGGACCCCAAAACTCTAAAGCCTTGTACTCAAAATTAAAACTCGAAAGCCCTGATGCCCTGCTTGAGGATCAGGGGACTTAGTAAGGCAGCTACAACAACGCAGTAATTATGACTACAGCTACCTTACCAAACCCTAAACCCTCAACCCCAAAGGCCTGCTTAGATGCAGCCCTCCTTACTAAGTCCTGTGCTCGTTGCAGCACGCCTCTGGAGATTTGATGGCTTTGTAGAGTCATAGACGAACTTTGGTTAATCATAATGGGCTTTTGGGGTATATTATACTCTACCTATTACCAGGAACCATTTCAAAAAATACGCAGTAATATACGGGCCTTAATAATCAGAATAAGGTTTTGGGGCCCATGATACCATAATTATAATAAGGAACCCCCCAAAAAATAGTTTTGGTAAGACTTTAGGCCCCTACATTCTTCGTAAAATATCCAGGCCCAACACCCGACAACTGCCAGTCCTCGGAGAAGTAGTCTTCCCGAAGCGCCCCCGGCGCAAACCGCAGAAGCTCTTTAAAGGTGCCTCCAGCTTGTCACTACCCATAGGCCCCATAGTAGTTCCTTTTTTGGGGATTACCTTATAGGATTCTAAACATGAATCCTAAACCCTAAACCCCAAAAAGGAACTACTATGGGGTCTATGGGTAAGGTCAGAGGCATGGGCCCCTAGTATGGCTTTAGGGGGATTCTAGGGACCCTTAAGGGTGCATATAGGGTACACGCATACATAGCGATGCCAGGGTTAAGGCCCCATACCAGGGCTTCAACAGTGGAGTCTCTCTTCAGCAGCGTCTTTTGGGTGGTTCGCCCCAGCCCTAAACCCTACGCATCTGCCATCCTACTACATCGAAAAATCTTAAACCTTAAAACTTAAAGCCTAAACCCCAAAACTCTCAATCCTACGAAATCCTACACCATAAAGCTTCAACTTAAACCCTAAAGCCCAAACCCTGAACCCTCAAGCCTAAACCCTAAACCCTAAACCCTAAACCCTAAACCCTAAACCCTAAACCTCTAAATCCCAAAAAGTTTAACCCTAGAGTTCCTCGACCCTACAGGCGACTCCGGAGCGACTTAGGAAGTCTTTGGGCGTCCGGGGTTTGTCATGTAATGGGTGTTGGGCTTAGGGTCTAGGGTTTAAGGTTTAGGGTTTAGGGTTTAGGGTTTTGGGTGTAGGGTTTAGGGTTTATGTAATGTAGGGGCCTTAGTAATTCGAGTAGAGTTTTGGGCTCCTTGATATGGTTTCAATCAAAATGAGGAACCCTAGAAAATAACATTGGTAGTGATTTAGACATATTGGTAAGGCCTCTGCTTGTCCATTATCCTATTTAGGGGCTTAGGGATTTTTGGTTTAGGGCTTGGGGTTTCTAGGGGATATAAAGGTTAATTCTTGGGATTAGATAGGGATTATAAAACACCAAAAAAAGTTAAATGATAGCTACTCCATAGTAGTTCCTTTGGGGGATTACCTTATAGGATTCGAAATATGAACCCAAAACAGTTAAAGGATACCTACTCTACTGCTAGAGGGGCGTTCATGGTTCAAAGTGTAGGGCTTCTTGCCGTTGGGTTTTCAGGCTGTTCATGTGCTTCGCGGTCTTAAGTCGTTGAGGGGTGCCCTGAACCTAAACGGTTTAGAATCCTTACGGCTTTGACGTTTAGGGTTGAGGGTTTGAGGTTTAGGGTTTAGGGATTTCGGGTGATTTGAGAGTGTTTAATGCAGGAGCCTTCATGATTCGAACAGGGTTTTGGCGTATCCCTTGAAAAAAGGAGCCCTCAAAATAGTAGTGGCCATATTAGGGCTGCGTAGGACTGTTGATAGGGGTTTAGGGGTATCGTAGAGTGTATGCTCGTCATGATGCAATGCCCGCAGGTTCAGGAAGAGCAATGTGTCCGACTGGGAGCGGGCTTGTGCGATCTCCGTCTCGAAGCGGAGATGGGCCCGGCTCCCAGAGAGGCCGCTGCACCCCAAAACCCTAAACCCTGAACGTTCTGTCGAGGGGAGGTGGCGTCTGACTGTGCCGTGCGTCGCCGTCATAGTCGTTGAGGCATGGCCCTAAACCCTAAACCCTAAACCCTAAACCCTAAACCCTAAGCCCTCGAACCCAGTGACTGTGGCCTTGTACCGCTCTAGGGGTTTTGGGGGCTTCGGGGCTCAGGGGTTTTGGGGTTACGGGTTTAGGGTTTAGGGTTTAGGGCGGGCGTCTCCGCACTTGCTTTTCGAAGCCCAATCTTATCAACCGCCAAGTCCTGCGAAGCCCAACAGCCTTGTAAACCAAAGAGCCCGGGCACCGTAAACGCTAAACCCTGCTTTTGCCTTCCGGGTCTTGCTTCTCTTGCTGCCCCATGAGGAGCAGATCCTGAAGTTGGACCCTAAACCCTAAACCCAAAAACGCTTTTAGGGTTTAGGGGTTTGGGGTTTAGGGTAATGGGCTCGGGGTTTACGGTTTAGAGTTTGCCCTGAACTGGCGCTGGCTTGAGGTTTAAGGCAAAGGGCTTAGAGTTCATGTAGGGGCCTTTAAAACTAGAATAGGGTTTTGGGCTCCTTTATAGCGTTATTCTGATAAGGAGCCCTAACAGTAATATTGGTAATTTTTGAGGCTTCCATGTTGATCTCGTCATCCCGAGGCCATAAAGCACTCGGTTTAAGGTTGAGGCTTCAGGGTCACAATGCCAAGTTTGCAGCTCACTTCGGCAATAAGCGGAAACCTGAAACGGTTGTGCAGAACCCCTTGCGCACATACACCCCAGAAGACTGACATGAAGCCTACATCCCATAAGACTGATAATGTATAGGGACATTAGTAATTAGCATAGGGCTTTCGGCTCCCTTAGAGTATAAATATAATAAGGAAGCCTAAGGAATAATATTGGTAATTACTTAGGCATCTATAGTATGCCCTAAACCAAGCTATCAGAGCCCCACGCGGAAGTGCAAGTGACGACGTCGAAGCTGGTGTAGACTTGGGTTTATGGTGCAGGGTTCTGGGCTGGCGTAGATTTGGAGGCTCCAAACCAGGGTGCCCTAAGATACTGGGATGACTAGAGCAGCCTCCGAACTAGTAAAAGCCATTTTTGCAACCCCGACACCTGATGGACTCTTGCACGATATTCATGCAGACCCCCGGTTAGCTCCCTTTGTTTCAGGGCCTTAATGTGAGGATACATCGCATGTTATACTCATACCAGGGAAGGTGTATCAGAAAGCTACTTAAACCCTAAACCCTGAAAAGTGTCTGCATCATCATAACCTACCCATCCGAACCCGACCGCACAAACATCGAAAACTGAGGACACGAAGCCACCCCACATCCTACCACTAAAAGCCTAAAAGCACTAAAACCCTGTGTCCGCAAAAGCCCTAGAACCCCGAACCCCTCCCAGCCATAAATAACAAAGCCATCCTTCGCCCTAAACCCCAAACCCTAAATGTGAAGCTCTAAACCCCCTAAATCCTAAGAATGTGAAGCTCGAAGCACCCCAAATCCCAAGCCCTAGACCGTTCATAAACCCTAAACCCTAAACCCTACACTAGCGTCTCGGAGCTTCCGATATCGAAGGCTGACGCCGATACAATGCCCAAATGCACAAGCCATAAACAGGAACTAGTAGTTCAGGGTTTAGGGTTTAGGGTTTAGGGTAGGCACCTAAGGGGTTTAGGGTTTAGGTGTTCGGGTTTAGGGTTCCTGCTGGATTCCTGTAGAAGGCTATACAAAGCTACTAACAAAAAGAGTTCATAAATATGAAATAGAGGAACATTAGGGGTTCCTTTAAAGGGTACTATGGGGGTCTATAAGAGGGTGCCCTTAAAGGGTTTTGGGTGTTTTGGTTCCTTTACGGGCTTAAGGTGCTAGGGTTCCTTTAAAGAGCTCTAGAACGGTAATATAGGCGTCTGAAAGCTTTGGGGACTTTTGGAGCTAGTATAGGAAACTGATTTACCTGGGTCTTTATTTGCGTTCGTTATATGAACCCGCAATTTTGGGGTTATAGGGCCAGGGTTTCTTAACCAGGTTTCCACCTTATGCCCCGCTAAAACGCTTCAGAAGCAAAAAACTACATGAAACAAAACCAGCATAAGTACATACCTATGTTTACATGCACACACACACACACATATATATATATATATACATACATACATACATACGTACATAAACGCACATATCTAGAACATAAGCTCTTACTTGTACAGACGGAAGCAGAAACACTTTCAAATGGCAGCAAACCTTGTTAAGCCCAAAATTTCGATCATGGGGCTTCTTGCATGCCCTGGATGTCCCACGTGTTTGTGGAGGCATCGTAGTAGTCTTCCTGCACAGGTGCTGCTGGAAGATGCGACAGCCATCTGAAGAAGGGGTTTAAGTGCAGGGCTGACCATCTTATTAGGGATTCTAGAACCCTAAACCCTAAACCCTTCTTTTCACTAGGAGGAAACAGAGCTTCGCTTTCTCGTAAAGGGATCCTCTCATGGGAAGCTCGTGGGCTGTGTGGAGGAGTGTAAGCCCTTCATCCTAAACCATAGACCCAAAAACCCTCAATCCTGAACAAAAAGAAAACATCTTAAATCGAAAGCACATGAGCTGCATTCTGCCCAACATGCCATATCTGTCTATAGCGGCTTTCGATGCTGAAGGCCCAGTCCCAGGCCCTTCAAACAAACGTCCGGAGGGCCCATAGCCCCAATACTTCGCAGGTTGAAGGCTTACCCTCAGGGAAGTACCCAATAATGATGTGCTCTCACAAATGCTAACCTGCAAAACTACTACCGTAAACCCAAGTACCTAGTTATTGGGTCCTGTAGACCCTGCAGGGTGACAGAATAAGAAATTGTCAGTAAGAGTCCTCAAGTTATAGAAAGACCAGGCTACGGCACATGACTTAGATGAAGCATGTATTGCTTGATTAAGGGCCTCTGCACACGGTCCGGAGTTGAGCAAATCCAGTCAGATGCGCAAGACAGGCGTCTCCTGTCCCTCAAACCATGACCCTAAACTCAAAACCATTCAATAATCGTGAAACTCCAATAACCCTAAGCCCTGAACCCTAAATACTGAACCCTGAACCCTAAACCCTAAACCCTAAAAAACCCATAAAGCCTAAACTCGGAACCCTGTACGAGAAACCCGGGGCATGATACATCCTCTCTGAAGCCCTACCCATAGGCCCCATAGTAGTTCCTTTTGGCGATTACCTTATAGGATTCTAAATATGAACCCCAAAAAGGAACTACTATGGGGCCTATGGGTAAACCCTAAACACCAGGAGTGTCGGGTTCTAAGGTTCAGGATTCGGGTTTTAGGGTTTCAGATTTAAGGTTCAGGGTTTAGGGTTCAGGGTTTAGGGTTTAGGGTTCAGGGTTTAGGGTTTATGGTTTCTAGGGTGCGGAATTTATGGTGATACTCTCAGCACCATAAGCCGCCTCTCAACTAGTAAAGCGGCCAATCTGAGGCGTGCCTTGGCGATAGACGAATCGACCGATCGCAGTTCCTTGTTCGCTGTGGCGATTGTACATGGGCTTAGGGTTTAGGGTTATCTTTCAATAAGTAAGGAATAAACCTTGAAGGACGGGATCGACTTGCATTTGGGAGTTTCGGGCTCAGCAATTCAGCCGATGAATTTGGACCAAGTTGTAAGAGTGGGACGATTAGGATGAGTATCACGCGATGCTACTTTGATACTGCCACAGAGACATGACCCGAAACCTTAAGCGCCCAGGGCACTTCAAATCCTAAACGCTACTACCCCAACTCCTCTACCTAAGGACGAAATTACCCTTAAAAGTAGGGGCCCTGTACCCTTATACGATGAATCCCTATAAATGGTCTATGAGCCTTAAGCCCTATTAGTGCGCATTTCGTCCTTAAGGAACCCTAGCTCCCCTAAACCCTAAACGCGTCAGCCCTGCCCTGATCTTCGAAGCTTTCGCGTGTCTCTTGCGGCTCAAAAACTGCTGGACTCCACTTGACGTCGGAAGTTGCTTTGGGTTGAAGGTTTAAGGTTTGGGGTTTAGGGTTGAGGGTTTAGGAATGTAGATACCTTATACTAGAAGCCAGAAAGTTGGAACATCATTATCTTCATGCCCGTGAAGTTTTATAATGGACCCTAGCATTAATCCTCCTAAAGCAATGTTCCAACTTTGGGATTCGCTGTAACTGTAGGTGTTTCGGGGGGACCCTAAACCCTAAACCCCAAACCCAAAGTCCTAAACCCTAAACCGTGGAAGACCTTCCAAGCAGGTCGCGTCGAAGAGCTGCGCACCCGACTTCTCGCCGTTCGATTTGCTTGCGCCATTGAGGCCGTTCAGGCCATTCACCTGTCCACTCCAGTAGTCGTAAGGGTTACGGATTGAGGGGCTTTGCATTTAAGGATTCGGGATACTGGGGGTTGGGGTTTTGGGTTTGTCGGGTTTAAGGTTTAGGGATTTTGGTGTTTGGTGGTTTTGGGGTTTAACGCTTGGGCTTTATGCTTTAGGGATAGCTGATATATGTGGGCAGTTCTCTAAATTAGGATCCCTTTTTAGGTCCCCAATTGAGTACGGCACCCTTATAAAAAGGACCCTAAAAAGGGCCCACCCATATAGAACCCTGATAGTAGCCTCATCGGAACCTTATAGATCCCCCTTAGGACACCCAAAAAAGGGACCCTTATCTAGAGAACTACCCATATGTGGTTTGGGAGGCCTTAGTTACTTTCGGGATGCTGATGTGCAAGTCACCATTCCTTGAGCCCAACAAGCCTCACGACTTGTACCTGAAGGACGAAATTAACCCTAAATGGGTTACAACCAGGTTTGAGTATCTTGATATCTTGCTATGCATGGGAACTATTTGGGGATATGGTGACTCTTACTAATCAGTCAGACTTCTATACTCTAGTGCTCAGAGGCTGCATGGTCATTGGCATTTAAGCAGCAAGCTGCCCAACCCAAAACCCGATAAACCTTGGGATTTAGGATTAGGGGGACCCTTTGGGAAATAGACCCTCTCAATAAGGTCCCTTTCAAGAGATCCAGAAGTAGGGTTCAGAAGAGTCCACTCTAAGGGGCCTCCCCAATACTACCTAGGAAACCTTAAACCCGAAACCCTGTACATGCCATGGTCGAACTTTATCAGACCCGTATAGACCTCCATAAATGTCATACGAAACGCACAAAAGCCATCACCCTCAAGAACCATCTCAGACCCAAGCCCTAAAACCCCAAACCCTAAGCCCTCAACCCCCAAGCCCTAAACCCCGAAAACCCTTCAGCCCTACAATACCCTTTAAGGGTACGATACGGTTCTAGAATACGTTCCCCTTTAAGGGTGCTATGGGGTTCTGAACCCTAAGCCCAAAAACCCTTAGCCCCAACTCTTACACCCTAGGTTCCGTATAGTACCTTTAAAGAAACCCATGCACCTTGATCGCGGAGGCCTCTAGCTTCTCAATGGCTGAGCCCTGCGGACGCTGGGTTTAGGATGCAGGGCTTAGGGAGTCTAGGGTTTATGGTTTATGGTTTAGTGTTTAGGGCTTAGGGCGTTTAGGGTTTAGTGTTTAGGGTTTAGGGTTTAGGGCTTAGGGAGTTTAGGGTTTAGGGTTTTTGGAGTTTAAATCTTATGGAGCTTAGGGTCTCGGGACTTCGGAGTTTAGGGATCTCAACCAAGCAACATCCAAGCAGGCCTGATGTGGTGGCCTCCCCGGCGTCTTTGCAAAAACGAGCGTGCTTCCAGCCTAGCTCCTGGAGACTTTGCCACCCCTACTCGGCCGAAATGTGGGGGGCCTTAATAATTAGAATAGGGTGTTGGGGGTTCCTTATTATGATGATAGTACAATACACCCCCCAAACCCTATTCTAATTATTAAGGGTCACCCCACTTGGAGTGCCATGTGCCAAAGGGCTGGTCTTTCAAGCCCGCACGATCCGCCAAAAGCAGAACAATATGCCTTACCAGCGACCGCCAGTCGCAGGCTTTTCCCACGCAGCGTTTTAGGGTTTAGGGGTTTTAGGGTTCTTTTGGTTTAGGGGGTGCTGGCAGCGGTGCATCCGGTGTCAAGGGAATGTTTATGACAGCACCCAGTTCTTCTTACGATACCGCAAGCAACCACCAACGCAAGTTCCTTAGGGCCTAAAGCTTACACCCTCAATTCCCTCTGGGGTCTACAGGGTTTAAGGCTCCCTAAAGCCTAAGCCCTGAGCAAAAAAAACCCTAAACCCTAGTTAGGGTGTGCTTTTTGGGGGATTCACGGGGTTCAGGTTTACGGCGTTCATGTTTAGGGTGTTCCCATCCAGCGGGTTTAGGTTTAGGGTCTAGGGTTCAGGGGTTTTGGGTTTAGGGTTCGGGGGTTTAGGGTTTAGGGTATACTTTCATAGTTTTGGGCCGATTCTCAGGGTGGAAACTTAGCATTCCAGGATATTTAGGTGTCGGGTTAGGATGTCGCGTCTAGGGTTCGGGAGGGGGACCAGTTCAACTGCCCTGCTCCCCTTATGTCGACCCGACGACGCGGGGCTTAAAACTCGTACGTTCTCCTTCCCTGAGCCACAACCTCAACTTGGAGCCGGCAGCAGTTCATTCCAACACCGGCGTTCCACGCGCGTAAACCCAAAACCCTAGTCACCCTAGTCCCTAAACCCACGGTTTAGGGTTTAGGGTTTAGGGTTTAGGGTTTAGGGATCTGCAAACCTGGCTTCCAAACTCTTGAGGGACCTGCCCGGAAAGCCGTCGGTTGGATAAACCCACATCCAACCCCACAAACGCAAAGCATGCACAGAACTACACGATGCGGCAACACCTTCGATGCAAATACTCACGAGCACGAAACGGAGCAAGAAGGCTTCGAAAAGCTACCACGTGGAATTTTTCTGTTCAGAAGCGTGAAGAATAAGAGGACAAGACTTGGCACAAGCAAAAAACTATGACTTAGAAATAAATAAACTAGCAAGGATAAGTGTGCGGATGGCACCTAAAACCTAAGCCCTGAACCGTGACAATACCCTAAGCCCCTAAACCCGAACCCTGAACCCTAAACCCTGAACCCTAAACCCTAAACCCTAAACCCAAAAGCTTGTGCCTCGCCTTCGCAAGACGCAAGTCCGCCTCTAGTCCTTCAATGTCCCAGGTGTTTGAGGCGGCGTCGAAGTAATCCTCCTGATGCAGGGCTTTATGTAGGGTTTTGGGTTGAGGGTTTAGTGTTCAGGGTTGAGGGTTTAGGGTTCAGGGTTCAGGGTTTAGGGTTTAGGGTTTAGGGTTTAGGGTTTAGGGTTTAGGGTTTAGGGTTTAGGGTGTACGGTTAAGGGTTTAGGGTTCAGGCTTCTGGATTTGAAGATTGGCTACGGTTTAATATAACTTAAGTTTATGAGAGCTTCACAAGCGGACTAGCGGTCTTGGAGCACAGCGGTCTAAGTACAGGGGGGCTATAGGGTTCATTTGCCACCAATTGCTCAGATCTCTACAACAGGGTTTGGTAGGGTCTGAGGATTCAAAGTTTTCAGGCCGCCAACAGTACAGCTTCTCAGCCGCGGGTCTATGTCACATACCAAGTGCTAAACCCTAGACCCTAAAACCCTGAAACCCTAAAACCCTAAAACCCTAAAACCCTAGAGCCCTAAATCCAAACCCTAAAACCGACAAACCTAAACCCTAAACCCTAAAACAATCGAGTATCGGATCGCCCTAGACAAAGCCAATGCGCATCCAGAGGAAATTGCACGGTTTCGGGAGTCCAGGCCTCGCCTAACGAACATACCTCAAATGAGAGACAGATCCTAACGGGAAGAGGCATTCTGATTCATTTTTTGCTCTTAGTCTTACTACTGTTACTCATAACATTGCTCATATCTTAGCTACTCTTCTTCTCATTCTTGGTATTAATATGAAGATTTAGGAAGATTTAGGGTAGATTCCTCAATGGGACGGGTTTGGAGTCCCCGCGCCCACACATCCGAAGACCTAAGCCATGGCCGTCCTTCGTGACAGCGCTGTCATAGACACGCAGCTCGGCTAACCTGCGGGACAAGGCTTAGCCCTAAAACCTAAACCCTAAGTTTAGGGTTTCGGTTTCGGGTTTAGCGTTCAGGGTTTACCGCAAATCAGGGGCTTCCTTAACCGTTCCAAGGAAAGTTTGCCAAACCCTTCGCGAAGATTCTGAAATCAATGGTTCAAGGTGTAAGTAAGAAGCTAAGCCCAGCGAGGCGTGCCGGAGCAAAGAGGGCGAAAGATGCTACTTTAAAGTCTTCAAGCCTCGGGCTTTAGGACTCAGGCTGGATTGCAAGGATCATCCTGTGATACAGGTTGCGCGGGCTTAGGCTTCGTACTTCAAGATTTCCGTGTCGGCTGGGTCCATGGGAAGCTGCGGGCCATTGCGGGCCTAGAGCTTAAGAATGTGCTCTATTAATTAAGACTCAACCACCCAATTCCGAATCCTAAACCCTCAACGAACAGGAAGGTCGCACGAAGTTTTGCACGGGACGGGTCTGCAAAGCTTGAGGTTGAGGTTTGACAAGGCAACATCCCACATTCGTGCACTCCTGGTCTCGGAGAAGGGCACAAGCTTAAGATGCCAACAGAGAAGTATGTAGCTACACAAACAGACCTGACTGGGTAAGGTACGTCGTAGAGCTTTTTACCGTTTTGGAGCTGCTGCAAAGAAGTTTTACTACGTAACCTAGGCACATTGAGTGAGACTGGGGACAGGGAGCTCGAATTCCAGCGAGGTGGCTCCTTACTGAAAGGACGCAGGTCCAAACAACAAGACTGTTGCCTTGTGGTTTCATGTTCTGGGTGTGCGGGAGGGTGAGGAGCAATACTACCTGATCTGTCTAAACCCTGCTCATGTAAACCCAACGGACTCATTTCGAACCCAGTGGCAGCGTCGAGCCATCTGCGGCTGGAGCCGCGGCGGTCTCAGTAGTGTTTAGATGTGGCTTGATGGTCAAGGTTTGGGGTTCAACACTTCGGGTTATCGGACCTGGATGCACATGGGCCTTAGCAAGTTGTTTCTGAATGGGACTGTGCGTACCCAACTTAACGAAGCATGAGACTTAGTAAATAAGGTTGTGAATAAGGCAACTATGAGTACAATTACGTATAACCCGATATAAAAGGAAGTCATAGCTTTACTTGCGAAACACCTAGGCCCCCTGAACCTGCAAGCAAATGGCCCAAGCCAACCCGCGAACGCACTGGGTGCGGGAACGATCTCGGGTTGAGGCCCGGGTTCTCGGGTTTGGGCGTCTTTTCAGCAGGATTGTACATCACTTTGTTTGCCATACATTTGCCTCATTTGCGCCAGCCACTAAACTTCAAAGGGCTGCATCCCCCAAACCCAAGCCCATGAAGCCGCGTGCGAAATTCTAAATCCCATCCAAAACAGCTGCCTTGCAAAACTGCACGTTGCACAAAGCCAAGCAGAAAACACGGAACCAATTCCCAGTAGTTGTTGTCTTCCGCTGCACACCCTAAAACCAAAGCCAAACACTCCTTCATCGAATAACAACCTGCCTTGGTGCCAGACCTGTATCGCAAAACACATGTTCAGACAAGGGGTCGGGGATCTCGGTTGGTCTTGTGAGTCTTGTCGTTGAAGCCTGTGAAAAAACTCGTAAACCACTATCCCAAAGGCCTGCTGAGGGATTGTGCTGTTGTTTTTGCCAAGTCAGCAAAGTCGCTATCAAGTCTCGCAATCTAGGTTCCAAACCTGGCATAACACCCAAATTATGTCGACTCCAACCTCTTGATTGAGAGGGACCCTTTTGATTGCCAACGTCTCGGTGCAAATCGTGTATGCAACTGCAGCAAACCTAAACCCCAAACCCCAAGCCGCAAAAGTATCCGTGCCCACTGTTTTGGAGCAATCTCAGAAGTTGTGGCAAAAACACGCACGAACCAAGCATCTCTTCGTGCTCCGATGCTTGTATTAAGTATGAACGTCCTCGAAACGAAAACAGAGTGATACTGTCTGCTGGGTATGCGTGTTGTTTTTTGCTGTTGCTGCTTTTTTGCTGTTGCCGGGGGGGGGGGTTGTTGTTGCTGCAGGGGGGGTGTTCTTTTTTGCTGTGGCTGCCAGGGGGGTGTTTTGTTTGCTGTTACCGCTTGGGTGGTGTTTGTTTGCTGTTGTGCCTTTTGCTGTTGCTGCAGGGGAGGGGGCGGTGTTTTTTTTGCTGTTTGGCCGGCAGTTCACTCACTTGCTGGTTCGCCGGGGATTGCACAACAACAAAAAAGCAGCAACAGCAAAAAAAGAAAAACACTCGTTCCTTGTCTGCGATGCTATGAAGCATGCACATCACTGCATTGCAGTACTTCGTAGATATAAGCATGGCAAAAAGTGCCAGTCTTCTCCCACACTCACCTGCTTCCCGAAGCCCCAAACCCGGAACCCAGCGTGTCATGCTTCGGGATTCCTACACTGGGGGTTCTGCGATTGAGACTGAGGACTTATGGCTTAAGATTCAAGGCTTTGGGTTAAGGGCTGGGGGTTGAATATATGTAGTGACGTGACCCTGAACATCTTGGCGCAACTTGTTTGCCTGTTGTTCCCTGCAGATCTGGTGCAACCCTGGTGACCCAGCGTGACATCTGCATCCTCCTCTATCATCAAAGGAAAGCCCACATTTAGCCAGAGCCATCACCCTTACAGCGCCACACACCGGCATCTGAAGGGTCTGAAGCACCAACTTCCCAGGGCATTAGCTGGTTAGCTCCACAAACCAATGAACCCTCAACCCGACACCCTCAACCCCACACCCTAAACCCCGACCCAAAACCCCCCAACCCTAAACCCTAAACCCCCCAACACTAAGCCCCGCCAACCCTAAACCCTAACCCCCCCAACACTAAGCCCCGCCAACCCTAAACCCTAAACCCCCCAACACTAAGCCCCGCGAACCCTAAACCCTAAACCCCCCAACACTAAGCCCCGCCAACCCTAAACCCTAAACCCCCCAACCTTAAGCCTCCTAAACCCCCGAACCTTAAACCCCCTGAACACCCTAAACCCTAAACCCTAAACCCTAAACCCTAAACCCTAAACCCTAACCCTAAATAAACCCCAAGCCGACACGGTCTGATGCTGTCGGCTGACATCCGTAATGTGGTGGCCGAAATAATTACCAATGCTACGGCTTAAACTATGGTATGGGAATTGTGGCATATTCCTTATTCTGGGTAAGGCAGGATGTATATTATCAACCCTATTTTGGCGGCTCCTTATTATAATCACAGTATAATGGGCCCCAAAACCCTATTCTAATTACTAAGGCTTCTATTTGTGAGATCAAACATTTGGGCCCTCCCCAGACCCCCCAAAAGGTCCAAAAAACTAGCTACGAAAGGGTTTAGGGTTTAGGGCTGAAGGTTTAGGGTTAAGGGTTTAAGGCTTAAGGTTAAGGCTTGAGGTTTAGGGTTTAGGGTGAGGGACCCTAACTACAAAAACGTCTAGGGTTTAGGGTCAGGGACCCTAACTAATAGAGGGTACTTTGTAGGAACCCCCTTAAGGGATCTACTTTTTGGATCCTTCCGGGGGTCTGGGTACGGGTAGGTCCTAAACCTTAAGCCCGAAGCCCTAAAACCCGAATCCGAAACCCAAGGGTTGGGGGTTTTAGGGTTTAGGGTTTACGGGTTAAGGTTTAGGGTTGGGGGTTTAGGGTTTAGGGTTGGGGGTTTAGGGTTTAAGGTTTGGCGTTGAGGGTTGAAGGCTTTAGGCTTTAGTGTTTAAGGTTGCGGGGTTTGGGGCTTAGGGGTTCAGGACCAAACCCCGACGCCCGAAACCTCGAGGTTCCGGAACATCCAAAAAGGGTTTAGGGTTTAGGGTTTAGGGTTTAGAACGTCCCAAACCCCTCTCGTGTGGCAGTGGCGCATGTGTAATGCAAGCACAGGCTGCTTGTGGAAACGGACAAGCTTGCCTAGTCCAAAAAGCCATGCGGCATATTCATATCGATGTAGCTACACAAGTCTTGCTGTAAATTCCTGCTTCAGCGTGTACATGAAAACACATGCACCTATATGATACTAGGGGCCCCAAAATGAGATTGCGAACCTTCCGACGACTGTGCTTAGAACCTTTAAACCTTCTGCCCCTCGACCAGCCCCAAACGCCAACCCGAACCCCAAAACCCTAAACCCTAACTTATGCTTAGTGCCCGCTGTTTTGGGGTTTAGTGTAGGGTTTCATATAGGGGCAGTTACCTTGTGATATACCTATGATAAGGAACCCAAGGAATAATATTGGTAAGTTGGTAGTTATTTAGACCCCTATATGGGTAGTTCTCTGAATTAGGGTCCCGCTTTAGGTCCCCAAAATACTACGGCACCCTTATAAAAAGGACCCTAAAAGGGACCCTAATTTAGACAACTACCCATATTCGGGTTGCAGAATCTCAAGAAAGCCTAGAGTTTACAAAGGCAGCTGCGGAGCTTGCATACAATACAACCGCTGTTTAGGGTTTAGGGTTTAGGGTTTAGGGTTTAGGGCCCTATTCCCTGACAAGGGTTAAGTAAAGATCCTAATCCTCTAGCCCTTCAAAGGGAGGGGGTGTATGGATCATGGGTCCAAGATGGTGGCCTTAATGATTCGAATATGGTTTCGGGGCCCATGGTAGTATCGTTCTAACCAGAAACCTACGGAATACTATTTCTGACTATCAATGCCCCTATACTATGTTCTCCTTATGTAGGGCTCCCGAATATACAATAAACCCAATACAAACCCTATGAACCCCTTCCGAAACCCTCGTAGAAACCCTTAAATGAAGTTGGTCCTATATGCTACAACCCTCGAAAGACCTCATTGCCCCTATATTGCACAGCTCTCAAGGCGCCAAGGCTTGCCGAGAAGCAGCTGTGTCAGAGGAGGTGGCCTGGCACACAGGTACACCCCCTATAAAACCAGATTTGGGTTGGCGGATTCTATACGGCCTTATTGTTGTGAAAAGGGTACTCAGGATCCCAGTCGTTTACATAATAGTCCTGATGAGGATTACTGGGGCACGATATAGGGTTTAGGCTAGTTTAAGGTTTTAAGGGCTTCAGGGTCAGAGGGTGTAGGGCTGTAGGGTTTCAAAAGTTTTTGGGTTTAGGGTGGTGGTACTGCTAAGATGCACACATTGCCATGAAAGTCTGTCTGGTGCTTAGTAGGGAATGGGGGAATGGATCCCTATGGTAGTCCCTTAAGGTCCCTGATTGTAGTCCCTATAACCCATTCCCCCATTCCCTACTAAGCACCAGACAGAAGTATACACATGCATACATGCATGGCCTTGCCTTGCCCTGCATTGCACCATATGGGGGTTTCCGAAAATAGGGGACCCTAATCTAGCACACAAAGTAGTAGGATCCTTATTATAAGGACCCCAAAATAAGGTACCCCTCAGTTTCGGAAACTCCCATATTGCACCCAAGACTCGGCCACCGCCAGCCGGCCCGGAGGTGAAGAAGGTCACCAAGGTTTGCAGAAACGAGCAAATGAAGGGTTTAGGGTTTAGGGTTTAGGGTTAGAAACGAGCAAATGAAGCCGGGCACGACAGTTCTCAGCTCCTGTCTTGTCCATTATATAGAAGCTGTCAGCATCATTGTGACACGCCTGTTTGCATCTCGAGCTGTGGGGTTTGTCTTCCACAGTTCGCCACCGGCCGGGATCCAGCGCTACCGGGAGGCCCAGTTTTGGGTGGGGCCTGAACTACCTTAATAGGTCTGTTAGTTTTGGATGTAGTATAACCCTAAATCCTAAACCCCAAACCCTAAACCATAAACCCTAAACCCTAAACCCTAAACCCTAAACCCTAAACCCTAAACTCCTAAATCCTAAACCCCAAACCCTAAACCATAAACTCCATTGTAAGAAACCCGAAATACTGCCTGAAGCTATTCCGGCCCCTCTCTGAAGCCTAGGTTTAGGGTTTAGAGTTTAGGGTTTAGGGCTTAGGGCTTAGGGTTTAGAGTTTAGGGTATAGGGTATAGGGTGTAGGACTTAGGGTTTAGCGCTTAGGGTTTAGAGTTTAGGGGTTAGGCTTTAGGCTTTAGGCTTTAGGGGTTTAGGACTTAGGGTTTAGGATCTAGGGTTTAGGACTTAGGGCTTGTTCAGGGTTTAGAGTTTAGGGTTTAGTAGAGTTCAGGGTATAGGGTTTAGGTCGTTTAGGGTAGTGGTTTAGGGTTTAGAGTTTAGGGTTTAGGGTTTCGGGTTTAGGACTTAGAGTCTAGGGTTTAGAGTTTAGGGTATTGGGTCTGGGGTATAGGTTTAGGGTTCGGGGTGTTCAGGTAGCGGTTTAGGGTTTTCTTGCTTAGGGTTTAGTGTTTAGAGTGTGGGGCTTAGGGCGTTTAGGGTAGTGGGTCAGGGTTTTCAGTTTAGGGTTTAGGGCTCAGGGCGTTTAGGGTAGTAGTTTAGAGTTTAGGGCTTGGGGTTTGGGGCTTAGAGTTTAGGGTTTAGGGTAGTCTTACTGATCCCTAAACGACCAAAGCGCCAAAGCCAAAACCTTGAACTCCGAAACCGCTGTGAAATCGCTATGATAGAACCCCTTCCCAACTCTTATAAAAGGCCCTAATAAAACAAAAACCGTGGAACCCGATTAAATCCCGACGAAAGCCTATGAAAAAAAAACCTTATCAAATCTAAAAATCCCAGGGACTAAAAAAAACCCGTAATTGAGGAACAAACCGTAAATCATATCAAGGATTCCCGTATGCCTCATGGTCTATTCGTTAATTGAAGGGTGTCGGCGTCTCTGGTTAAAACTAAGGCCCCTATACTGGACCCTTATCGTAAACCTTCTAAACCCTAAACCCTAAACCCTAAACCCGAAACCCCTAAACCCTAAACCCTAAACCCCTAAACCCTACACCCTTAAACCCTAAACCCTAAACCCTAAACCCTTCACCCTTAAACCCT
>CAJNDV010033871.1:2933-15229 GCA_905221635.1 Symbiodinium sp. CCMP2456
TGTTGTTGTTGTTGTTGTTGATTGACAGATGAATTGGTGAGACTTGATTGCTTTGCATTTTTCAGGGCTTCAGAGCTTGATGGCTTGCACGTCGCTTGGAATCGGGTTCGTCTGAGGCTGCCAAACATCTGCGGCGGCGCGGAAAACACAACCTTCGAGGGATGGTGATGTCGAGGTATATCGAGCACGGAAAACCCTGCATCGAGTTGTTGCGAGCATCATCCGTATGCACCGATTAGATCCTTGCCTTTCGTACATCTCAACAGTACGAAGGTCCAGAGATGTAGTGAGGTACCTTCAAACAGTTTAACTTTTGTGGAACTAGGTCTCGGCTCAGAGCCGTCCTGAGACGGGACTGCTTCCACTGTGTACAAACGAGGGCGTGGCCTGAAATCTGGGAGGAGTAACTGTTCCACTTTCGGTGGAGAGTCCTGGCATGCGTACAGTACATACATATGAATGAATGCATGCTTGACTGAGTGAGCGAAGGACAATGAATGCGTGAGTAAGTGAATGAACGAAGGACTGAATGAATTTACCGTGTGTTATGATTTACG
This sequence comes from Symbiodinium sp. CCMP2456, assembly GCA_905221635.1. Classification (NCBI taxonomy): domain Eukaryota; class Dinophyceae; order Suessiales; family Symbiodiniaceae; genus Symbiodinium; species Symbiodinium sp. CCMP2456. Next base: position 3,491 of record CAJNDV010033871.1, read on the forward strand.
TATATATTTGTGTAGCAGAGGGAGCTGAAGCGATGGTGTAGGTGTTAGGGTTCTGTCCGGGGCCCTAGGGTGGAGTTTCGGAGGTAAGGGCTTCTGTCAGTCAAGATGGGGAGTCCAGAGTCCACTTCCACATGCAGCAATGCGGTTTCCTGGGAGTCTTCCTCGGCATTTTGCTCTATTTGGCATCTAATTCAGAGTTTCCGTGTGGTTCCGGCATCCTCAAGATCAAAGAACATGCCATAATGTAAGGCCGTGGAACTCCTGTGTTAATCTGGGGTACGCATACGAAGACGAGTAAGCAGTCTTTGAAGGGGCCCCACTCATTGTGTGAATCTCAGAGAGGTTTGGATTCAAGAGATCAAAAGCAGCGTTTGTTTGGGGTTAAGGGTTGATTGTAGGGTTTGCAATTGCAGCGCGTAGGGTTTGGGGCTCTTAGGCTTAGGGTTTGGTGTCATGGCGTTTATGTAGAGGGCTGAGGGTTCGAGGCGTATGTTGCGTTCTCCATTGTAAGCTTTTGCGGTTGTCGGAGCAGGGCATCGGGCATCCCTTGTGTTTTCAGATTTGACTCGACCTGCACCAAAGCTGTGCTGCGGTCATTTTCCGAAGGCGCAGTAGCCTGGATGCGAAGGAAAACAATGAGTGTGCTCTCTGAATGTCTAGTCAGCAATTCACAAACTTGCATGACAGCCGGTCTTGGCACGGCTGGTCTGACGGATCCATCAGACTATCGTATCCGTCCGTTTATCTGGGTGTGGGGTGCTTTACCGTGCTTGCTTTGTATCACCGCTTCCATGCCTGCATACATGTGCAGGCACCTGTTCTGTTTAATTGCAGTCCATCTACTTCGAGTACCTTGCTAACCCATGCCCAAAACCCAAGACCTTCGCGCCCTAAACCCCCTAAATCCAGCGAATTTCCTCCAAAAGCGTCACCGCAGCGCTCGATTCGGCGCAGAGCTAAGACTAGCTCTTGAGGCGGATTGGCACTGTCGATGACTTTATGGAGAGCACCGACATCAATCAGTCACCTGTCTCTTTTGGCAGTATCATGGGCCTTTGTAAGTTACTTACACTTCGGGTTGCAAGCCTCGAGTTTGGGGTCATCCATGCATGGACCTACCCGGCATACTGAGTGCCCTCAGCCTCCAAGCTTAAGACATTGGATTAGAAACAAAAGTTGGGTTTGGAAGCTCTCGTGCCTTGGCCGACAGGTTTCAAGGCCTGAAGTGGCGGTTCTTCGGGGCAGATCCTGAAATTCTGAGAGCCTCCCAAACCCAGAGGCCGAACCTTCCGAGCTGCGCTGTAGGTTCCGACCTTTGAAGCCAAGTGTTTGTTGTTCTCTTGAATGCTGACCCTCAGGCTCCACTCTTAACATTGGCACCAAGGTAAACGCTCCGAAAGTTTATGGTTACGGTTTTTTTTTTAGCTGCATACAGTTTCTAAATTCGACATACGGAAAATTGTGTGCAGGGTTCCTGCTGTCTGCCTGCCGGTGATAGATGCTTGTGTTCAGTCACGGCTGGAGCACAGGAGCAGGGTCTCGTTAATCTGTGGAGCTTGGATCGAACTCAGGGTGCAGCTTTGATCTAGAACCACTGCTTGCTTCTCGATGACAGCTGGAACTTGTTGCTCTTTGAAGCTTTTTTGTGGAGTTGTACTGTTACTGTTAACTACACTTGTAATTGGCTCAGCCAGTGCTGTGACGCTGGATGCTGAAGTAGAACGGGGTCCTTCACGCACAAAGCACCAAACCCCCACAACTCCCTAAACCCCAAAGCCTAAACCCTAACCCCCCTAAACCCTAAATCCACTAAGCCTTAGCGGACCGACGAGGCCCCGGCCGCTAGGGCGCAGCACCTCCACGCCGGGGGGCCCGGCCCGGAAGAAGCGGAGAGAGGGGATCTGCAAATGCATCATTAACATTATCCTATCATTAGTAACTATTTCTATAGTACCAGTAATTGTTATGATTATTATATACTATTACCATCATTATAATTTGTTGTTAGTCTTAGTGTAATAAGGGAAAAGGGATCTATAAGGTTTGGGGGTTTAGGGTTCTCGGCTTTAGGGCTTGGTTTTAAGGTTTGGGGGTGTTCGGGTACGGGAATTTCAGGCTTCAAAGAACAACCGTGAAGGTGGACCGAGTTTTAGGCTCTAGGGTTCCGGATTTCTTCGTGTGTTTCAGGACCTCGTCCGATCACCTGCTTATGGTCATGGACAAGGTTCAGCTGCGCAAGGCTCTGTGTTCCAGGAGTTTTCCATCTCACAAGTAGCAGGCGATGTCTGGTTGCTGCGTACATACCTCTTACACTAACCGCTAAACCTCAACCCTGGGCCCTAAGCCCTAAATTAAACTAGCCGTCAACGCTCATCGCTCTGACCTCTTATCGAAGGTTTCAGCACAGGTCAGGGCAGACTGGGAGCTGAGGATGAAGGCATTCTGTTCCAGGGCGGCCGAGATTTGTTGGGGTACTCACATGTTTGACTTTTGGGGCTGTGACACCCCTTAGCGCCCCGAAGTCTGGAGGCTTTGGAGCAGCAAGGCTTCCAGGAGCTCGAGAACTCACTTGAATTCCACCAGCTCTGGGACGCCATCAATAACAATGCCAGCCTGGCTGAGACTTGGGACCCTTCGACGGTCTTCGACGTTTTGGAGTTAAGAGTTCCGTTGTGGGATGGTTTAGCGGCTTCGGCGATCGTTTCTGTAAAGTTCGGGAACAGCGGCAGCAGCAACAGCATCTCGACAACCGCAAATCCCGTCACCGACAACCGCACCATCAAGGATGGTATCGCAACCACAGCATGCTTTTACATCAGCAACGAGCCGCGGGCACCTGAGCACCCAGCCGCATCTAAAGCACCCCCGAAGGCGACAGAAGAGCAAACCCTGGACCTCAACCCCTAATCCCGAGTCCGTGAAGCCAATACTATACCACCGCGCCTTGGAGGATTTAATCCCGAAGTCAAGACCAAGCGAGCATTCGACTTCCGGTGCCAGGGCAGCCTTGACTTGAAAAGCTTCCATGCAGTGCTGCGGCATTTGAAGCTCTACCTGCCGAGGGCCTGAGAGGGATTTTGGGGATGCGCTTTGCTTTTTGTTTTCGGATTTCGCGGAATGCTTCATTCAGGTAATTACTTAGTGTTTAGAGTTGGAGTTATTGAAACGGTGGCTACCTCGCATATTTCTGCCGCCACAGATAAGATATTGAGAGCTACGCTGACATGTTCGTGCATACAATCCGTCAACATCCGTGGCAACACTACCCGGCCTACTGGCTTGAAATCTTGGGGAGGTCTTTGCCCCTATTTGGACTGGGGAGGTGCTCCACAATCCAGAAGCGGTTGCTCAAATATAGACCTTAAGCCGTGGGCTCTGCACCCTGACCAGTAATCTTTCAATCCCCGAACCCGGAACCTGAACACCAAGCCAGGGCAGGAATGCAAACAATTGCGGCCGCAGATGGGCATGCAAGCCCGCCCGAGATTAGAAGCCCCAAACCGTCAATTTCTGTGCTTCACTACTTGAGGAACCTGGTGCAACTTAGCATGGAAAAAAGTGCTATTTTGGATTTGTCAATGATTTTCCCCATGGTGGTACTGTAGCTTCAGAATATACCAGACTAAGGCTTTGCGGGGGCATGCGGTGGACGTCGGCAGTGTCCGCCTCAGCAGCAGAAGGGAAATGTTGGATTCCCGGAGCCTGAACTCAAGATCCGCGGTTCAGGTCGAGGGTTTGAGGGTTCCAAACCCTGAAGGCCCCATCAACCAGCACAGGTCGTTCAAGTTTCGTGGTCCCACATGACTGACACCCCGGACCCCATTCAAGACAAAAAGACAATTGGTGCGCTCAGGCAACCGGAACCGTGGCTCCACAGCTGCCAGAGGACCCAAGCGATGTAGGAATGACAGTTCCGCAGATTTTTCTGTTTTTTGCCGCCCTGAGCCCTGACATCAAAACCGTCCTTCTTCTCAAAACTCTAATCAATCTGAGAAGAGAAAGGCGCGCAGAATCATTGGGAATCATCTGTCCGCAGGAGTCGGGCTTTATCGGCTTCATCGACTGGAACCAGCGCCGAATTGATGAGTTTTACTTTCGAAGGCAGGATGCTTCCCATGCCGCTCTTGCCTATAAACCTACCGAAGGCCTAGATTAAGCATAGCGCCCAAACCCTGAGCTCTAAAGCCAAAAGCCTGCGCCGTGAAGCCTGGGAAGCCCCAGGTGGATCAGACCCAGGGCTCAGTGGGGCCAGACGCAGTGTTCTTGTAAGCGGCGTGAAGACCAACGATGTGAATAAGACTTGCCAGCCCTACTTACATCTTTTCAGGGGTGATCAGGGGTGAAAAAACGCACAAGTAGAATCGATAGGGTTTTGGGGCTCTGACTTTGTTTTTGGGGCGCCAGCTTGTTGTGAGGGCTTCTTGGTGCCTTGTGAATCCCGTTCCCTAAACTGGACGGCTCACTTGGACTCTGACGGACTGCAAAGATACTCCGACCCCGGTGACTGGGGGTTGCTCACGGCATCCCACTTCCCGGGGGCTTTAGCCATAGCGCTGTAGCAGTAGCGGTCCAGAAACGAAGCGTGAGTCTGATCCTCCAGGGCTGCACACGACTACTTACTTCATATTGACGAAGTGGCACTTCGGGATGCCTCTAATTCCCGGCTTACAGACGTGTCTTTTCGTAGAAAGGCCTTTTGGGTCCGTTGCCATCCAATTCATGCTTTGGGGTTTCCTCCTTCCGAGGTTTGGTGGAAGCAGGAAGAGGCTTCCGGAAGAGGGTTTAGGGCTAGGGCTAGCGAGCGCTTTGAGCCTTTTTAAGCATAGGACTTTAGATCTACGCGTTGGGCTTCTGTAAGCGTGAGGATGGTAACCGAACCATCATCAAAGAGAGACTACTAGGATTCTGCAACCTTCGACAGCCATGCCGCGGGGGAGACGCAGCGAAGAATAACCCTGAACCCCCAAACCTTAAACCCTAAACCCTAAATCCTAAATCCTAAACCCCCTAAGCCCTAAATTCTAAATCCTAACCCCCCCTAAACCCTAAATCCGTAAATCCTAGACCCTAAACCTTGATGGGACTTGTAGGGCTCCGATCTCCAGCGGACTCCGCCCCGTAACTCCGAGCCTGTCCTCGCAGGCCGGAGAGGCCGATGGAAACTCGGATGGCACCGGAAATCCAGGTTTCTTGTTTTTCGGTTTGGGTGCTTTAGGGTTTAGTGTCTAAGGTTTTGGGGTTGTTTGGAGTTTGAGGTTTAGGGGTTGATGCTTTGGACCTTGCATGCTGGGCTGCTCAAGGTCTGAGACGGCTTCACCAGAGGGTCTGTCAGAGTTGTTGGTCTTCGGGTTCCATGACGCTCTATCCTTGGCCCGCCTACATTCCGAACCCCGAGCCTAGAACTAAAAGGGCCTTGCACCCAAAGGCGAACGCCCAACGTACCAAACACTCTGAACCATTCTTCGCTTGAAACAGCAGCTTGCATTCTTTCTCCTCGCGCTTGCAGCGAGGACTTGGAAGGCTCCTCTCTACGGTTAACATCCACTGCCTGTCGTCGTGGATCGTTGCTCTGCTTTTCCGTATGTTAGCTTGGTAGTGTAGCAGTTAGAATCGCGACTAGTAGAATTAGTAGAATCGTCTTAGCATGTACCACAACAGGGCCGCATGGTTGGGTAAAGGTAAGCCAATCCCTAATGTCTCCCAGACTTGTTTATAACGCGCCGTGTCTCAAGCTCGCGGCCCAAGCTCAGGACTTCTTCTTGACCCACCGGAAGGCTCAGATGAAGATGCGGTGGGTGCTCTGCCGGGCCTCGGATCCGTCACGAAGCATTCGACATGCATTCTGATAGCAGCCTCCTAAGCTAAGTCCTTGCATTTAGACCCCTGAATTAGGTCTGCCTGGGTCGTGATGGCGGAACCGCTAGCCCGAAATCCTAAGCCCCGAAACCCCCATCCCCAATGCCCAACTTAATCTTCCCAGACGACCGTTCCCGGGCGTCGCATCCCACGCCAACAGCGAAAGAGAACCCGAGCCACGCCTTGACACCCCTTCTGAGGTTTGAAAGCAATATAGGATTCGATCAGAAAAGGTAACTATAAACCCCGCTTTCATAAGCACCCCAAACCAAACACCCCAAACCCGAAGGCCTTTCTGCGAAAGGTACACTGCGCGCGGGTTGGACGACCGACCATCTTGCGCCTCGCAGTGAAATACCAATTGCACCCGCTGCCGGCTGGGGGCTGAGACGGCTCAGACGGCTCATGTACCATCAGAATCGAGAAATCACAGCTTATATCACCTGTTTCTGGTGTCGATTATGTGATATCCACTAAGTACTGTTTCCAGTTGTCGTCAGTTAGATTATAGTATTCATAGGCACTTGAGCTCGTTTCCATTTGCCATCTCGAATTCCATGATGCAGAGGTGCTGATTTCGTGAGCCTTGAAAGCTATTCAGAAGGTGTCGACTGATGCGGTCGTAGAAACATACGGTACCTTCCGGTAACGACACGAGCGAACTATGCCACTGCGATTATTACGCTCTAAACCGAATTATCTTGCATTGGTCTCCGTGGCTTCTGATTGACCCTGATCGCCTCTTCGAAGTGCCTCCGACTCCTTTCAATGTGAGACGTCGTGAAGACACCCTGAGCCAACCGTGAAACTGGTGGGGTCAGTAGTTTTAAAACCTGCCGTACCTGCAGAGCGTTCATTCCGTATTCCGAGTGTTCCGTGGTGCTGCTGCTGCAACTTTGACGCGTTGCCTCAAGGGTTAGCCACGGTGCAGGAACTTCTTTTGGCATAATTTATGCAGAAGCCGTTCCGCGCTATGGCACTTAACTGCTGAATTTCTAAAGTCACAATCTCCGACAACGTCGCAAAACGCACACGTCAAGCCGCTCGACGTGCAAAGGTGGAAGACTTAATCCAGTTGGAGCAGCAATCCGTTCCTTTGGCCTCCAGCTTAGCTCTTCCAGATCCTGGGCAGGGGGTTTGAGGTCGTGGCTTTGTTGGGGCCGTGGTGGCTCATGGTTCCGGTCGCTGGTTTAGAGTGTGGATTTTAAGGTCGCGAGTTTAGGTGTTTTTTTTGTCATCAGTGGGTGTGGTGGCTTTGCAGGTTCTGCGTTTCATGCAAACACGGGGCGAATTGGCTTCGATGTGCAGGTTTCCTGGCATCACTAGTCTCCTACCAGAAAAACGAGCGAATTGGACACGATGATACATCCTCAAGCAGAACATGGATGTGTCGAGAAACATTATAATCTTTAGGAGCAAAAGTTGCAGGAGCTTTCTTGCTTTACAAGGTCATCTTGAAACTGCACTCATATCTACAAGTCTACTACATGAAGAATACCACCAGGGTGCCCAGTGCAAGTGCTGCCAGCAAGATTCAATCTCAGCAGATGCTGTCACTCCGCCAATGCCAGAATCACAGAAATCATCATAGATAGCCTTCTCTGGAAGTCCCAAGCGCACCCATGCTCAGTGTAAGGGGTCCGCGACAAGGGTCGTCTTGGCAAGGATCATGCTGTCTAGGATCTATCATATGGACTGCTTTGCTTGACCTCTGATTTAGTCCCTTGAAGTTGGCGCTCTACGCGTTGTCTTGGTTTCGGTTAAAAGGGCTGAGTTTTCCAGCTCCATGGCTCCAACACAACATAACATGGCTTTCCCCTAGTGACCGCACAGGACTTTTTGCTGAAACATGGCTGCTGCGATCCATGGGGCTCGTGCTAAATTTTGATCGCCCTTCACGCCACCTTCTTTGTCTGTACGGCGCCAACGTCAAGGCTAACGCCTGAAGCCACAAAGCCTCAACCCGACAGTTCTGATGGACTTTCGAGCCAGCAGTGCCCGACGAGCCATGCGCACCCTGAGGTCCGCAAATACAACGAGAATTTTTTCGTGGTGATCCCTCTTTTGAGATTGACCTCCGAAGCCAAGAGGAGACAACTTGAGGGAGCGATGGATTCAGGGAACTGAGCTTGGGTAGTTAGGCGGGGAAGGAAACTAGTTGTTCCTGTTTGAGCTTTCTGGGCTCGTGATCCAGAACCTACTGTTTTTTGTGGGTCCTACTTGTAAGCCCCATCGTATACTTGGATTCGAATCGCTCGCCTAGGGCCTAGGACTCTAGCCCTAACCTGCAAAATGCAGGTGTTAGATTGTTTTGCAGGGTGTTGTCAAGGGGCCTCTGACGGTGTATCTATGCATTTTACATGGTGTCGACTCTGAGTCCTGACTGCGCTCTTGCCCCAAACCTCAGCTGGAAGCTGACAATCCCCACGCTTTCAGCCATATTGATGTTTTTCTCTTGAACGCCAAACCCGAGGCTGCAAAGCCTAAAGCTTTCAAGCTGTTTAAGCCGACACCACTTCATCTCATCCTATGTTCTTCAAGCCCCATTGGGCTACAGCGGATTCCATGCTTGGCCTTGCGAACTCTGCGTCATGGGTTACATTTTCACTGGGTCGTTTTGAGATGTTTTGAGTACTTGATTTAGTCAGTAGTTTCCTTGTTTTGGGTAACAAGGTGCACCTTGCTACTCAAACGTCTCGCGTGCTACATCCGTGAACCATGTGGGTCGGCCTGGGTGAAGGGGTTCAGCTGGTAGCGGTTGAGGGTGCAGGCTCCATTGTGTAGTTACCTTGCGACATTCCCAGCCTTGTAACCCAATCAGATGTATGCTGCCACGGAGGAAGCTTAGCCAGTACCGTGAGCTGCGCTCAAGGTGCTCATGGGGTGCTTCTGCAGGTGCTTTAGTCTTCCAATTTAGAGACCCCGAGTGCCGCAATGGTCTCAACCCCCTGTGAATGATACCAGATCTTCGGAAACCTTGTCATTGAGGAATTCGTTTCAGAAGTGGCAAATGTTTTTCATTCAGGCCCAGGCCTGGGCTAGTGCCTTGTCAGCAATTGCACTCTGTGCGTCTCCTCCCGGAATCCGAAAGACATTGCATGGCGAGGAGTGCTGTCGGCCAATTACTCTACCTTGCACCCTAAGCAAGCATCGGCCCGCGGACCTGAATTCGCATGCCCGAAGAATGCATGTCAACGATGAGACTCAACTAACCTAAGACTCGAAGCTCTGTAGGGATCCCTTCTGAGTCTTTTTCTTTCCAGCCGTCGAGCCCTGGGGCGCTTTTCTGTACGCGAGGCGCATCTCTGACGTGCAGGCTGAGGCCGAGGATATCTTTACTGCTCCGGAGGCCCCAAGGGCATCCTCGCTGCAGCACATCGCATGATTGTGATCTTATTTATCATTGGCTCGTAGTTTATGATGTATGTCATGTTGTGCTAATAGATTAGTTCAAGATTCTGAGTGCCTGTCGTAGCGGTTTACTGGGCATGTCCCGCACTGTGCTTCGTGGAGGGAGTGTTCAAAATTTGTCTCATGTTCGTCCAACAGGATCATATGCCGGAAGACCTCATGTAGTAGGGGGCACCTTCACCCTACCGAGCCACTCTCTGCTCAGTTGGAGCACTGCCGCTTCGCATGTTTCGCTGCGGGCCCGCCGCACTATGACACAGCCTGGGAGCCCGGAGTCAGGGCATCGGTAATATGTCTTCTAGGGTCTTTAGGGTATGCTGAGAGTTGAGGACTTCGCAGTTTCTTAGGCTTTTTGGGGTTTGTGGGACTGGGGCTTTACGGGTTTGTGCAGTGTCATGGGGCCTATGGAGGGTGCAGGGTTGTGGCTGATGGGTTTTGGCATCCCAGAGTGCTTGGGGCGGAAATGCTCACTTCATAGAGGCTAATAGAGGTCACTCTGCACAATGCAGAAGTTGCTTCCGGACCAGCTGCTACTGGTACCTGCAGACCCCATGCATACCTCAGAATTAAGAGGGACACCTAAACCCTCAATCCGAAACCCTAAATTCGACCCGTCGGAATTCTTATCCGCCTGATTCATCTTGGCAACGAGCCAGGCCCCGGCATAAAGCCAAGGTCATCAGCTTCATGACAGAGTGGAAGAAATGCCAGCTGCACGGAGAATCTGAGCATGCCGAGACAGGCGGGAGTGGTGGTTACAGAGCTTGCGATCAGATCGTGTAGGGACCGCCTGTAAGTCCTGGACAGTGTTCCTCACTCATACGGGATTGTGACAAACCCTGGTAGGGCACAAAGGACAATCAATCACAAATTAGCCTCGGTAAAGTGAGTGGAGGGCTACAAGCGAGCCACGTGCCTGTGTTAGCTGAGATAGCATGAAAGCGGGGCGGGGTCAAGAGAGCAAGTGCTATCAGAGGCTTCGGACATGAGAGTTTCCTGCTACTGCGCTTCAGAGCATGTGAGGACATATTTTGGGATACTTCATTCAGGGTGGTTGGATGACTTGGGGCCTGGAACGCGTTTCGATTTCAATGCTCCGGACTTTGGGTCTTCGCTCGGGGCTTTGAGGCCTTCAGGCGAGAGGGTTTCAGACTCTCAGAGGTTCAGCATGCCACAAAACTGTTAGAGTCAGTCGCGAGACTGAATCCTTACCGAAGGAGGTTTTTGCTCTTGTAAGCGTCCTTACAATGAGCATCCGAACATCGTCTTCTTTTCTTGGAACCCTTGGCGACGAAGCGCTCAGGTCGCAGACGGCTCGCATGAGAGTGTTCAGGTGCTAAATATATCTGAGTCTGAGAACCCGATCCTGAACTCTAAACCCCGCCAGAGCCAAGCTCCAGAGCCCTCCGTCGGAGCTTCCTTCTCTGGAGGCCGGGCTCGAAGTTCCAGCGACGACGCTCCAGGCCCCGGAGCCCCAAATTCTAAGCCCCCACGCCCTATCTGAGCCCTTAAAGCCTGAAGGCCTATCTAAATCCTAGAGGCCGCCCTCGAGCCTGGCGTAGCGGTGTAGGGTTTGAGGCATCGATCTCAATGCCTGTAGGCTGAGTTTCAGCTTCTGGCAGGGGGGCTTGAATTCAGGCTTAGGGAGTGCATCATATACTTGTTTCTAGGACTCTTGGGTTCAGCTTTTGGTGGTTAAGGGTTTAAATCAATTGGGCTGTAGGGTTCAGGGTGAAGACGTGGGGTCACTGCAAATCCGATCTCAGGGGTTTGGGGTTTGGCGTTCTCAAGCGAATGCGCTTGTCTTGCTTCTGTGCCAAATTCCGCTGTATCATGTTGCATGGTGTTACATCATAAAGACCAGAATCAGCGCACACCGCTTTAAGGTGTTCTCCTCACAGTCTGTGGGTCAGGGTCTCTCCATGGTTGGAGTAACTTCCACAAACAGAAGCAGAAGCACATGTTCGGGGCCTCAACCACAAAATCCTAAATCCTAACCGTTTAACCCTGAATCGTACTTCCTAAATCCCAAACTGGCATGGGGACTCATTTGCAAGCCCTAAGGCGTCTTGTATTGGGCTGCAGATCTTGAGTTGGGACAATCAGGAGTCTCCAGCGCAACAACACAAATACTGGCAAGCTCGACCAAGACCGCATCTACCCTCCTCCTCCTCCTGCTCCTGCTCCTCGTACTAGTACTGATTAGTACTAGTACGAAAACGAGTACGAGTACTGGTACTGGTAGCACTAATGCAAGAAGTACTCCTGCTACTAGTGCAACAACATGTCCAGACTGTACAGCATCGAAGTTTGGAGACCTGTCACGATGCCATCAACAAGAGCAACTACTACTGCTGGCTGCTGCTGCTTCTGCTGCTACTGCTACTGCTACTGCTGCAGCTACAAATACAGCTGCAGCTACTGCTACGGCTGCTGCTGCTGCTGCTGCTGCTGCTAGTACTACTGCTGCTA
>CAJNDV010033872.1:20008-31921 GCA_905221635.1 Symbiodinium sp. CCMP2456
GTGTCCTGCAACTCTATTTTAAAATCAGACGATGATCTACTGTCAGAGACTCTGTATTGGGAATTCACATAGACTTTCTTATAAGTTAAGGGTCTGAAGCTCATATTAATGACAGACAAAATAATTATATATCATTTATTAATATAATGACGAGAATACAGTCACAGTTAGATACAATGCTAAAGTCCAACGGGAAAATATCTAACACACAAGGAATTAAGATGGCCTACGATCGTGACAATAAGGTTTATGTTAGAGACAACAAAATGTATATAGGAGGAACAACGAGTTTCACTAACTGGTTGGAAAATCTTACTAAATTACCCTTTGGTGTTTTGGGCGGAGTCCGTGATATGGAACGCTACATAGAAGCAGAACGAATATTAAAGGATAACCCACAAATAACAGAATTGGTCGGTCACAGTTAAGCGGGAGTGGTGGCGCTACAATTGGCGAAAGATTTTCCAGATAGGAACTTGAGCACCAAAACTTACAACAGTCCCGTTTTTTCATTAGGTTTTGATCAACCGTCTGAAGAACAACACAAGAGGTTCAGAAAAGTGGGCGATGTTGTATCGGCCTTTGATGGGTCAGCGATTAATTACAATACGGGTACTTTGAACCCATTAAAGAATCACGACATATCTTCACTAGACAATATAGATGAATGTATTCCAGAAAGGACTTTGTTTTAATCTCTACTATTATAATATGATGTTTATTAAACCTAAACATATAAAATAACCACATAGAGTTGGTAAGCCGTCGGAAAGTCTACGGTTCAAGAACAACTTCAACAAAAGGCTAAATAATTCTGCTTACGAGAGTATCCGTAATATAATAGAAGAATGCGACGGGGGAATTAATTTCCCCTCAATGCGAAGCAGTGTCAATGTAGTGTCACAACCCCAATTAGAGAAACAGAATAATGATCATTTTAAAAGCCACAAAAATATAATAATAAAAAATCTAAATAAAGTATATATAATTATGGATTTGGTATTAGCTGAGAGTCAAGACAATATGATCAATTCCCTCCAGTTTGGATTACCCGAATCTGCCGCTTACATCACTGATCGTAAGCAGGTTCATTTCCCCAGCGTATCCGGAAACATCTTCTCAAGCAGTAACGGAAATAAATATTTAAAATTTGTCATCACGGGGGAAGACAATAATTACATTGACATGTCTAGTGTTTGTTTATTCTTTGATGTTGTTAATGCTTCCACGACTGCAGGTCAGTATTTACGACCTTTAGGTGAAAGTCACGCCTTCTTCACCAGATACCGATGTAACGGGGCAGGGCAACAACTAAACGACATTGCCATAATAAGCAAAAATGCGAAGAAATGAAATCGTTCAAAAGCGAAGAGGTGAGAAATTTAGACGATATTCAGGAAGGTTGTTTAACACGCTATGACAGTAGAATTAACCGATTATTCGCGCAAGTGATAGAAGGTCACAGTGCAACGGCAACAGCAGGGGCAAACCAAAGAGGTGTCGTTCTACCAAAACTAACAAGAATTAACACTACTGGAATTGAACAGGGTAAGTTCGTAAGAATGGGTCACAAGCCTTGTTGTGGGTTCGTTCAATCTGGATATTACCCACCTATTCGTTATTGCCCACTTGAATTTATTTTTGAGATCGTTTCAGACGCAGGTGAGCCAGTTATCAGACCTTCAACGCCAGTAGCAGGAACACAAGCAGAAGACGATGAAAACGGTTTATTCTTTACCACGCGCAATACCACCACAAGTTGGGCTATTCAGAATGCTATTTTAAGATGTGAGTTAATCCAAGTTGATAACACCGTTAATAACAATATCGTTTCACATTTATTGAAAGGGGGTCGGCTTCGTATGGTTTATCCGGCTTATCATTCATTCTCACAAACCTTCACGGCAGGAAATACAGAGATCAACATGAACATCGTTAAATCTTCAACTCGTTTGTCTCAGATGTTCCTCACCTTCAGCAACAGTAACATTGATAATGATAACACAGCAGGTAATTATGACAAAAAGAGATGGAACTACTTTTTCCATCCCATGGCAGTAACAACAAGAAATATCAAGTATCAGTGAATTTATGTATTTCCTTCGCCGGGCGGTTAATGTAATGAGCCCTTATTGCGATGGTTTTAGCATTGACATTTACCGTTATGCTAATGATAAATTCATTGGAGGAATAAATTTCGATAAGCAACCAACTATGAATTTCACAGGTTCCAACACGAAAATGGGATCCTTGATCACTTTTAAAATCCGAGGAGCCAACCAAAACTTCGCGCTAGGAATTGAAAGAGTTTTCAGCAAAAATGATACAAAGAAATGGCATCTTATAGTAACAGAGAGTATGAATAAGGATTATCGGAATGGTAAAATCTATTGTGTCAGAAATAAAATCACAAACGATATTTACGTGGTTTCTACATGCCAACCATTAAGCAAAAGAATGGCAAAGCACCGCGAAACCAGAACAGACCCGAACAAGCAACATCATAAGATATACAGCAAAATGAACGAATTAGGAGTAGAGAATTTTTACATTGAATTGATTGAAGAATTTCCATTTAAAAACAATGATCAGTTAAGAGCCAGAGAAGGACATTTCATTAGAGAAATGGCTACTTTAAATGGCAGAATAGAATGCAGAGATAAAAATGATTGGTATCAAGATAATAAAGAATACATAATAAAAACAAAGAGCAACAATAACTATCATGATAACATTGAAATGAAACGAGCAAAGAACAAAGAATATGCAGATAAACATAAAGGACAAAAAGCAGAATATGACAAACAATATAGACAAGATAATAAAGAACGAATAGCACAATACAAAAAAGATTACCATGAAAAGAACCGAGATTTAATATTACAGAGACACAAAGACTATCATGAGCAAAAGAAGAGCAAAACCAAAAGCGACGTGAATTCTACCAAGCAAATAAAGAAGAAATCAACAGAAAGCGAAAATAAAAACGCCAACAAGCAAAGGCGGAAAAAGATCAATGACTCATGATTAAAAAAATTAAAACCTAAATTAACTTAATAATGGCTGCGATAAACAATCTAACAGCAGTTTATGCAGACAAGTTTTATTTAGCATCTTCAACAGGTCTAAGTGAAATTTCTGACACCTACGCAACAAAAACAGAGGTAGAAAATCTTAACTTCACAACAGACATAACGGCAAACAGCGACACAATAGCAGTTTTAAACGCAAAGCAATTGCAAAATTTCAATAATATTAATGCAATAAATGATGACTTAACCAACAATTATCAAACTAACACAGTTTTAGCAACTAATTTTTACAATAAAACAGAGATTGATTCAACATTTACTAACTATTGTACATCAACACAGATAGACACAAATTTATCTACTAATTATCAAAATAACACAGTTTTGGCAAGAAATTATTATAATAAAGGTGAGGTAGATACATTAATAGCAGGTGCTGGTGGTGGGTCGGGATACACTGATGCAGAAATTGATAATTTATTAGGTTTAAGACTTCCTAAATCAGATTTTACTGATAGGTTTTCTACATTTCCGATTGTTGATTGTAGCGCTCCTACGATTATTCATAGTGGTTTAACATTAAACAACGAGACGATAAACATATCACCAACTACAGGATTATTATTCAGTAATCAAACAGGAGGAGGAGATAAAATTGTTAGTGTATTTAAAAATGCTACAAATTACCTAACTTTACAAGGAAACAAAATTAATGCCAATGCCACAAGCGACGATAGTGTTGTGGATTTGAACCTAAACCCTACGGGGAATATTAATATGAATAATGATTTGCCTGTGAATAATGTAAATATTGCAACTAATGTAACAGTAGGAGGTGAAATTGACATAACAAGCAATTTGACAGTAAAGGGGGATATTGAATTAACAAACGGTAACACAAGTATTGAAAGATATACTAATGCTATTAAATCTAATATATCATTGGATTTATCAATTAATGAAACCGCGAACGCTATAAGATTAATTAATGGAACTACTGACGATACTGACACAAATACATATATAGAATGCAATAATACAACAGGAGGAACAACATTTTTTAAACCGACATATTTCAAGGACAATATATATTATGAAACTGATAATTTCAATATTCCTAATAATTCAGGACTTACAATTTACAAGCCAACAACAGACGCCAGTAATGTTGTAGCCATTGCTAATAATAGCGGGAAATTAAGATTTAGAGGTTTTAGTATTGATGCTTATAATACCAATGACACATCGCAACAGCTATTTTTGAATATGAATAATTCCAACGCGGTGAGATGTAATAAATTAGGGATAGGAGCTAATGCCGTTGTAGATGTTCTTAACGTTAATGGTGGCAATTCTAACTTTAGTTCTACTGTAAGATTTAACGGCGCTACTACTTTTAACAATGACATCTGAATATGGAATAATAGCAAAATATACAGAAGAGCAGACGCTAATAATTCATTAAATCTAATAACAAATGACGAAATAAATTTCTCAGTTCAGCCAAACAGAGCAACCGATCCGACAATAGGAACTATAGCATTACAACTAACCGACACTAACGGGATAACATTAAACAGAGCAGTTACAAATAATCTAACTTTTAACAGTGTTGGTCATATAACAGCGGAAGCAAATTTTAATGTATGGGGAGAAATATTATTTCAGCATTCATCAGGAATAAAAGAAGCATTAAACGGTAGTGATTATGATCTANNGACACAGACAGAGCAATTAATTTTATCATCGGAACTATAGGAAGCACACCGGAAATTCAATTGACAGAAGGCAAAGTGAATTTACTAGGAAATTTAGAAATAACACACGATGATATAACAGGACAGCAACGAGTATTAATAAATAATCCAGATGACAACGGATGGATAAGATTAAGTAATAATAACTTATCAACATTAGACGCAACAACAACAGGTGTTGATGTTTATGGTGACCTTTCATATACAGGGTCGTTAATTCCTTCACATCGGATAAAAGGTTAAAGAAAGACATAAAAGAAGTGAATAGAAAAAAGGCAGTAGAGTTAATAAAGTATATTAAGCCGAAAACATATCATTTTCATGATGACAGACAACAAGGTAAATCGTGTATTGGTTTTATTGCTAATGATTTTATGGAAACAAAAAAGATGCCTGATGAATGGCAGAATGTAGTAAAAGAAGGAAAAGATTGCTGTTTGAAATTTGATTACACAACATGTGTACCAATCTTATGGAGTGCTTTAAAATATACTATGAATGAAAAACGAAGAAATGAAAGAATTATTCAAAGCAATGAAAAAGGAAATGGCCACCATGAAAGGGGAAATAACAAAGTTGAAGAAGAAAGTAAAAACTAATAGTGATAGCGATTAAAATTAATATGTGTTGTTCTATATGAGTGAGTTTCAAGATCAGTATAAAGTGTGTATGGAATTAATAAAACAAAAAAGTAGAGAAGTATCGGAAACGGATATATTATTAACTGCCATGAAAGACCTATTACAAAAATTGGAGGAAGAAGAAAAGAAAGTAGAAGCACTAAAGAAGAAAAGAAAATGCCCCTGCTTCAGTTTTACTGATTTACATTGTTGCCCAGTATCATTGTTTTTATAGTTAATAATATTATTAAGATATTATTAACTATCTCCTATTTCAAAGCGCTGTTCAAAGTTGATGAAAAACATATTACTAACATCTTTAGCATTGGTGTTTATGTAGAAGAAGGAGTAAGGCGCAAAATTCACGGCTTTCTGATACATTTCGTATAACGTGCTTTTATCCACCAAGGCGGAATTCTCTTCCAAAAATGCATTGGCTTCGTTCATATTCTTCAGTCTGAAGATGAATAAGGCAGATGCATTTAATCTAATGATGGGAGCCAATACATTGTATTGTTGAGTAGATAAAATACATGATATTGCTGAATGACGCCCTCCAGTAAATAGTCCATGAAGAATATTGGAGTATCTTACAAATTTTGAGTCGTCCGCATGATCGTCCACCACTATTAAAATACTGAATAAATCTTTTTGTTTATTCTTCTTCTGNNNNTCTATGATCTTCTTTAGTGCCACCGGATCGTATTCCTCGTAATACAGTTGTTCTTTTTCTGCATCTACCTTCATTACATCCCTTATGTATTTTTTTATTGCCGACCAAGTGTCATCAACATGAACACTGGGCGAGAAGATGTATATTCTCTCAAAGGATCCTCTGTAAATTTTTTAATATCAAGTTCTGGATCAATACTGTTTTACCACCTGTTGAAGAAGCCACGCATAACATCCGCGCGGGTAGCTTCGGCATCATGTCAAACTTGCTGTTTTTATACTTATATTCGGGTATGTCTATCGGTTCTACTTTAGGTATTTCTTCACACATTAACTAATAAGAGAAAAATATCTTTTAATACAATGGAGAAGTATTTAGAAACTATAGAGGAGATTGAAGAAATTGAAAAGATTGTAATTCAAGACACCAAGCTTAAAAGGTGTTGCACCGCTTCTTTAGAATTGCTTCAGGCAGTTCTTAAGTATTTAAAAAAATCTAAGAAAGGTTAATGAGTGACAGTCATAGTGAACCTAACGAAGGTGGCTTCCACTTGAACACGGATGGGTTAAACTGTTTGCCCTGCAAGTGCAGAAGAAAGACTTTTCACAAAGAAACTAAAATAAACAATGAAGGTAAAACAATAATTGAAGATAGAAGCAGATGGAAGATGGGGAGAGGAATAACACCCGATGAAAACGACATATTTAAGACTAGCTCGCAAGATAATGAAGGTGTTGATACTGCGACCACCGGATGGGGATCACGAAAGCCTACACCAGAAGAGAGATTAGAAAAAGTGGAGGAGGATGTTGAAAGGATAGACAAAGATGTAAATATTTTGAAGAATAATTTAAATATTATGGATTAAAATATAGTCTATATTGACAGGCCATCTTGGCATAAATAAAAGGTCGCGAATGCCTCGCGAGGTCTTCTACCGAAGCGTCCCCAATGAAAACAGAAGAAGGAAGTGAGCCAATGCCCCCGTGTGCCTAGCGAGTTCTACAGGTTCATACATAAGAGTTTGGTAATGACACTAATTCGTAATTAGTTTGATTATATCTTAAGGAACCAGTGCAAATTTTCATAATGTCGCATTATGAAAGTGTATATAATAATAATAATGCCAGTAAGAGTAGATAAGATATTAGTTGATTTTGAACCATATACTGAAACAAATAATATTAATACTAGGAAGTGTTATCGCTGTAAGCAAGTCAAAGACATTGACTGTTTTAAGCGTTGCTTTTACGCTGGTAAGCATTCTTATTATTATGTTAAACACACTATGACTTGTTCTGAATGCTTGGATAAATCTGTCAAATAAACCGCGATGCAGTAAATCTTAAGAAAATAATATTTCTGAGGAAAATGACTTAAAGAAATAACAACTTATATATTCTCGTGGTAATGAATGAGAGTGAATATGAAAGTGAGGGTGAATATGAAAGTGAGAGTGAATATGATGGAACGGATTTCTATAGTCAGATATCCAGATTTAATTATTTCAATACATGCGATAAGTGCAACCCAGTTAAGAACATGCAGAAAGCTTTACTAAGTAAGTGTGATGTCTTAAATATTTGTAAAGATCAGATTGTAGATTACTATGGTTGTGAGAAATGTTGTAAGTTAAAAAATTTGTTTGATGATTATATATTACCCTTTACTAAGTTAAACAAATACCCAGAATATGATGAAGTTCATGAAATAATGCGAGATGATGTTCAAAAGAAAGATTATACACTTGAGTTACATATTGAAATGAAAACAATGTATGAGAACCTAGATACATTTGACCTCTATCAATGGCATCAGGAGAAAATTAATCATTACAAAGATGTTTTAAGTGGCTATGCTAATTATTATCAAAGAGTTCATCATATATTCCTTGCAGTAATATACTACTTACAATATCGTGTAAAAATAGACAAACAAGTGCATTATGAATGTTTAGAAGCAACTACAGAGTTCTTAGATGAGATGATAGTTCAAAATTCAAAGTAGATAGTTTCCTCACCAGCATAGTTATAATGTAATCATAATACATAGGCAGTTATATATTAGAATTACAATGTAGTTAAAACCCTTAACCCTAGACCCTGAACCAAATCCTACAAGGACCCCTTTGCCCTTTTTGAGTAATAATGCCACCTTAGAGATAATAGATGGGGTAATGGTTATTCCTAGAATTGTATTGACAATGGTGTAGTAGGAGTGATACATCGGTCAAGTGTAGGGGGGAGTATAGGAATAATCATCTAATGGGTTGGCGGTGGCATTATTAGCCTAAATAGGCAAGGGGGTCCCTAACTTATAGTAGGTACCTGGGGGGTTTAGGGGTCATTATAGCAACTCTTGCGATGTGATGTTTGAATATAGCTGATTTCCAGTGCTCGCGGCGTTCATAACCCCGACAGCAAGTCAGGAACTTCAAAGGCCTCTGAAAGCTGCAAACCCTGAAGCCCTTAGAAACACAAAATTCAACCCTTAACCCTACCCCTCCCCTCTGACAAGAACTGGTGCAACGCCTCCGAAAGCTGCAAAGCTACATTTCAGTGGTGGCGTCGGAGTCCGCGAAGAGCTTCAACTGAGGAGCTCGGGGTTCGGGGGGTATTGAGGGCTTAGTAAACCCGAAACCCTAAACCCGGATAGGCTCCATGGTAGTTCCTTCTTGGGGTTCATATTCAGAATCCTCTAACGTACTCCCCAAAAAGGAACTATTATGGGGCCTATGGGTAGAGCCTAGGGACGGCGACGGGCTGTGTGGAATCCTTAAGGTTAAGGTTGAACACTCACGGTTTGAGAATCTAAGTTCTGGGTGGAGGGTCCAAGCTTTCGGGTTGAGAGGGCTTGGGAATAAACGGGCTCATAGCTCTGAGCCCCAGGCACTAAACCTAAACCCGATACCCTAAAACCGAAAACCTCAATCCTAAATCCTCAACCCTAAGACCTGAACTGGCGACGCCAATCCCTAAATCCTTCACCCGGTTGTGGCTTGGACCTTCGATTCTGGTATTTCTCCAAAACCTCACTGGGCCGTCTGTCTCGTGGCAGCCCGCAACTAAGGTTGACCCCAACGAGTTTGCGGCTCCAGAACCCCAAGCCCTTTAGACCGCGGAATGCCTCAAATCTAGACCGTGTAGAAACCCTAAACCCTAAACCCTAAACCCTATGATCTTTGCCTGCAGAAACCACGGCCTCCGTTGCTGGCCTCTGCGACTCCGCCGAATTGCCACGGCCTCTTTGCCGGAGGTATTGTTGACTACCTCCCTAATCATTTCGTAATGACACCATGCAGGTTGTCTGAGGTCAATGCCCCAGGACTTACTTCAAGAGGATCTCACACAAAAACACACGCACACACGCAGCATTATGTTGATTCGCTTTGCTGGTCCCCATGTTCAGGACTTGCCCTCGGCTCAAGCAGCATCATCAAATGGGCGCAACCAGAAATTTGTAGAACTTGTGGCAAACTTCGGGAGCCGTATGTCGCATTCAGTTTAAGGGCTCTCGTGTCTCCGGCTGCCTGGATATAGATATACCGTATGGTGGCAGCTGGGCGCACCTTTGCAAAGAGACGTAGTCTCCGCTTAGCAGGACCCAGAATCTGAAGCAAAGAACATCGACATCCAATGCACCGCCGGCCGAGAAAGGCAATCGAGGGCCTGCTTGCAACAGCCCAAGGAGGACCATCAGAGCGCAAACGGCGAAAAGGCCTCAGTTGCTTCTGCACCTCTACTATGCCGTCTCTTCTGGATGTTCGTCCTCCCACTCCTCCCCGGCCTATGCTGCTGCTCCTCCCACCATACGAAGACTCCTGATTAGATTTCCACAGCCAGCCTTGCTAGCGCCACCCTTGCAGCTGCAACCTCCCAGATGACAACGGTAAAGTCGAAAACAGTTGCTAGCACTGTGGCCACTAGCAGCACTACAACTGCTGCCACGACCCACGATCATGGTCGTGACTGGGGACCACCCCCACTGCCACTATCCAGCAGCGCTAGTCACTGGTTCTAACAGCACGCATTTCTGGCTAGTAATGCCGCTGTTTGCTGCTGCTTCAACACTGCGACACCGTTCTTGTGGGACCCACCTCGGCCCGGGAAGGCCCAAACAAGCAGCTTGCCGGCTGATCCGGCTCGGGGTTTCACCGGCTTGGGGGTTCTGCACCCCTGACCAAGACTCCGGAACTTACAACCCCTAGACCCTGCCACGCAGAAATCCGACAAACTTACCTATCCCACAGCCTCAAAGTCTTAGATCCCAAGCTCTGCTTCCACCAAGTCACATAGACCTGGAGTCCCGATACGGTGGAGGAGTGGCACGACCGGTGGAAGGCCAGTGACTTGACGCGACATACCTCGACCTGCTGCTGTTTAGGCTTAGAGTTTCGAGCTTATAGGTTTGCAATGCCTCTAAAAATTGCTCTAAAGACCCCAAAACCGCTAGGAGGAGAGTTGAGGAGTCGGTACTCATGCTGAGGATAAGTATAAGATATTGGCTATCAACTGCAGGCTGTAGACTGCAGCAACGTGATCCTCACGAGGTAGTGTTCATCGACAGAGGCGACGGGTTAGTTCCATAACATGTGGGGGCTTCCGAAAAAACAGGAACATAATATAGTACCCTAAAGACTAAGATCCTTATCATAAGGACCCCAAAATAAGGTACCCCTCATTTTCGCAAACTCCCATCTGCCGCGGCGTGCCCGGCATGCCCCACAAGGAATGACACACTAACGTAAACTTAGGGACCTCATGTCCGATCCAGACTTTCGTAGCCAGCCTTCCAGGATTCAGTAGCTCGGAACCGTGCCAGGCTAGTAAAGATTAATATTCGAGCCTTAAGAACTATAGAATTATTATAAATAACTCCCAAAATAGTATTGGTAATTATTCTTCAGGCCCCGAGATTGCGTCGTGTTGACGTGATGTCAGACTCGCTTCAAGAACTTCATCGGAGCTACTTGGAGGTTCATGGGACTTAGTAAGTACAGTTATATGTACCTTAATTGGGGTTATAAGTAGTTATAAGTATAGTTACCTTATTTATAACCCTAGTTACTAAGTCATGAACCTTTAAGTACCCCCGTCGCAACCAAGCGACTCCGCACGTCATCGTCAGCGGCGTCATCGGACGCGACTGAGCAAGAACATTCCTGAGGTGCTTGCTCTAAAGCCGTGAAACTTACAGGTTCAGGGAGCGAAATCAGTGCCCGACACATCAGGGCCAGGCCTTCGGCGGACCGGCTGACTCGCTGACTTGTAGTCTCCAGACCAGTGACAGGGCTGTCTTTTCTAAAAGGGCTTAGCTTAGGGCATGAATTGCCAGGACAAGCGGCCACTGAAAGCAAGAGCTTTGTTGTCTTTTCTGTCCAGTTACACTTACTACCTACGTCTCGTCTGAAAGCTGCAAGTCCGGCTTCATGTTTGTCGGCAAGGCTCTGCCGGTGCACTCAAAAAGATCCGCACATCCTCCACCTCATCTTCCTTTGCACAAGCAGCGATGATTGAAACCCCGTACTTGGCTCATGTGCCTCTATACGACAAAATCCTCCATGGGTGGCATCGGTTGTGGGTGTGGCTTGCGCACATGCGTCTGCCATGAAGGGTAGGTAGGTAGGTAGGTAGGTAGGTAGGTAGGTAGGTAGGTAGGTAGGTAGGTAGGTAGGTAGGTAGGTAGGAAGGAAGGAAGGAAGGCAGGAAGGCAGGTAGGTAGGTAGGTAGGTAGGTAGGTAGGTAGGTAGGTAGGTAGGTAGGTAGGTAGGCGGTGGTAGGTAGGTAGGCAGGTGGGTAGGTTGGTAGGTAGGTAGGTAGGTAGGTAGGTAG
>CAJNDV010033874.1:0-48490 GCA_905221635.1 Symbiodinium sp. CCMP2456
ATTTTTGAATTCTGGGTTTTATCTATAGAATTATATATATATGATATCTATCGAGAAATTATCTTGAATCTATATGAAAAAAGAATAATCAAAATAATATTCTTGAAATTTTCAATCAGAAAAATATTAAGAAATTCAATAATAATAATAATATTAGCATTCATCTTAATCTTGAAGAAGAAAAAATTATTTTCAAGAAAACAATAGTATATAATTAATCGCCGACGAATCTTATCGATAATTATTCGAATATGATAGGGGATTATAATATTAACTATTTTCATAATATAGAATATTTTTTGAAGAAGATTAGAAAGAATTCAAAATCGAGAAAAATTATATATTAATAAACTTCAATTAAATATATTATTCTAATATCATATCTAGATGATTATAATAGAATTTCTTTCGAATTTAAATAAAATATTTATTTTATAAAATTCAATATTGAAATCTTAAAAAGATTTCTATATAAATAATTATAATCAATAGCCCTGAAAGCCAGATCCTCCAAAATAGAGCATAGATCTCATGGATCAAGCCCAGCTATGAGATAATGAGTGCGATATCCAAATTGCTGAAATAAGTGGATGCCATAGATAGCTTTTGATAGGGCTGCGCGATGCCCAAACCATCCAGGAACCTCAAAATAAATGGACTCGTAAGCCTCTTCGACAGGAGATAATAGGTGGCAAACCTCAAAATCCTGAAAATAATGGCTGGGCACAAATGATTTCGTATATATTTAAATATCCGTCTGGCAATCTATATATCAATATATATAATAGAGGCTTCGCAAATGGTCGCCAAGGATAGATATTGAATCTCAATTTAAGGTTCTGATATTTAGATATAATATATGAAGCATATATAAGTCAATATTGATATCTATATATATATATTCATATTCATACTCATGCAGATTGGATTCATGCATATCAATTTGTCGGGGACAATACTAATCCACGTGCAATCTTATCTATCCAAAATCAAGAATTTGAGCATGTGAATGTCGCGAGTCAAAATGCAGTCAAATTGTACCTGTTTTTGATGTTGGATTGGGTCGATAATCATCCGAGTTCAGTTCGGTGTTGTGGATCAATATGTAAGTTTATTTTTGGTATATTTCGATGCGTAAGCTGGGTTTTTTTCATATATCATGCTCTTTGACTACTTCCGACTTTCTGATTTTGCTGCTTTTCTTTGATCTGATGGTATTAGCCATCTAATATATCCGAAAAAAGCTCAGAAGCTCCATAATGAGTCTTGCTTGTGCAAGGCTGTCCATCTGAATGAATATGCATATTGATATAGATATAAAAAGGAGTTATATATCAATTCATCTCATATATATATATGCCTATAGCTGTTATTGAAATCTGGATAATATATATATATAGATGCAATATCTCGTAAGCAATATATTTTCATGAATTTCTATCTATTAATCTTGAAAATCTTGATATAGGGCTAAATATTTACGCGTATCTTCCTTTATTTTCTTTTTATTTAGCATAGCGGTTTATTATTGGACCAGAATATTGAAGGGAGACCCCCCCCCAGCCCGGCAATCCTCTAGGCGGCCAGGCAGCCCTATGGCCCGAAGGGCTTCGGCGACCCCCCAAGTCAGGAATACTCGAGGCAGCCTCAATGGCCCTTGGGGGGGGGGGGTGCGCCAAAAAAAAATAAATCCTGAAAAAAAAAATAAATTGCATTTTTATTTATATTTTTATTATTTATTTTTTGGCGCCTGCCCCCCCCCGCTCTCCAGGATTTTATTTAATTGGCGCCTCCCCCCGTCCCCAATCCTTCCTCGTATCTATTTTTGCTATAAAAATACTTTCATATAAATCTCAAAATTTACTTCTATAGAATAATTTTGATTAAAAAATACTTTTATTATAAATACGAATATCGAAAATATGAGGCCTATAATATCTTATTTTCTATATATTTATCATATAAGGAATCATGTAGGATTTTATCCTTCCTCTATTTGATAAGATATTCATATTCTCACAAAAAGAAGTTGTCCAAGGTGTCTGCACGATTTTCGAGGGTATGATCAGGTTCCTCCCAATAAAAAAATATTTTCCCTAGCATTCTCTAAATTTCAATTCATATTGATTTCAAATAAATTCTAAATTCATTATTAAAGAAGAATTAAATTTTCTTAATTATAAATTAACAAATCTCAAATCCCAATAATATTTCATTTTCATGTCCTAGAAAATATAATTCTTTCTTAATAATGATTTTGAAATTAATTTAAAATTATATAAACGAATTTGAAATTTAGAAATCGCTATATAATCAGATATAAAAAAGAATTTGAATCTTAGAAAATACTAGATATTCTAATTATTAGTTTTTTAGAGCCTCTACCAATATAAATTATCTTAAATATTGAAGTTTTCGAATAGTTAAATTTAATCAAATTTCAAATCTAGAATATCGAAAAAATAATAGCAACCTCACGAAATTATCATAAGAAAAAATAAAATCAACAAATATATTTTTCATAAGAGAGATATCTAATGAAAATTAAAGAATGTTATTAAGAATATATCTTATTTTTCAGATAAGATATAGTAAGACATATAATATTTTTCCATCCTCCATATCATCAAGAATCTTATAATTTTCAAAATAATATAAATAAATAATAATAATCATACCGAAAAATATAAAAAAATAATTTCATTAAAAACCAATTTAACGAGACCATCGTAGAATTTTAGCGAAGATTTATTTTTGCTATAAGTTGGCTGGTAGTATAAATTGCGATTCAAAAATCTTTCAGAGCAACTACTTTGTCTTATAAAATTGATTTGTAAATGCAGATTTTCAATATTTTGTCAATTAGGCTATTTATTACCTCAAAGAAATCTATATCCAATCTAATTGAGCATGTGTGCATTACCAATATTTTAAGCTTCAAGCGAGCAGGCGTGCATACAGTGACTTTCCGGAGAGACTCTTCAATCTAGAATCTAGACGTCTTCAGATACCGCTCAGAGTCTCCATGCCACAGTCCACAGGATCGCCCTGCTGGAGTGCCGACCACCGGGCATTGGCAGCCTACGCAAGACGCTTCTGTGCTACTGTCCGTCATGGCGTCTGATGCAGAAGCAAGGCCTCAGAGATGCGCAGCGCCAGTGCTTCGGGCCCATCTGCTCCACGAGGCTTTTGGAGCAAGACACAAAAACCGGCTCTGCAAGAATCCTAAGAAGGAGGCTCACGCACACGAACACCCTTCGGGCAACTTCTGGCCTGGGCGCAGCGTCTGCGCGGCAGCCAGCGCAAACGGGGCGGCCAGCGTGCAGCGAGGGAGCCAGACACTTCCAAGAGCAAACCCAAGGGCGGATGCTGCCAAACCTGACCGCAAATGCAGCAAGCTGCGAGGCAGGGGGGCAGGATCACCCCTGCTCATCTTGCTGCTGAGCGGCAGTAGAAGCAACAGCTCTGCAAATCGTTCACCTGATTGCGGCCCAGCCCGAAGCTTCAACACTGTCGGACTGTAGCCCTTCTGAGCATGAACCCCTGCAGAACTCGCTTTCATCCACACCTGGCGTTGTCGGTAAGGCTTCAAGGTGCCCAGCAAGATGGCTGTTCCGGTGGTGATGCCCAGCACCAGCATGAGGCTGTTGTTATCTTGCGAAGCTACCTGTGCAACTTGCAACCGTGTCGAAAGCAAAAAGCCCGGCAGACCTTGCTGCGACCACTTCTGCCCAATGCTTCCACGTGGCCGAGGCGACCAAGGCGACGGCAACCAATTTCATGGCCATCTCGAGCCAAACGTCTTTGCAAGCGACCTGCCGCAAGAAGCGAAGGGAGGTGAGCTTTTCCCTGGGATCCGGTTCGCTAGAACATGACTGAGTATGCAACCGCAAGATACTGTCGAGGAGCATATTTGAAGAAAAGCTCTGTGGAACCGGCCAAGATTCCTTCAGGGCAGGCTGCTCAAAGCCACACAAGGAATTACAAGGGACTTGCAAGGTGCTCGGTAGTCTTCCCTCATTCTGGCTGCTGCCGCCAAACGCCCCTGAAAACCAGCCAGGCGTCGGTCGGAGGCCTTGGCCTTGTCAAGGATGTATTGTTCGGTCAACATCCTCGGCGAAAGCATCAGCTTTTGCTGAGAGCATATGCCCCAGCCTATAAAATCCTTGCCAGCCGCGCCTTGCGATTGCGCGGCACCGCTCGAGGTCTTCATCTGCTTTGTTCTTCAGAGCAGTCCAGAGAAGGCTGTTCACCTGAGTGCATCGTGACCCGAGCACATGCGGGATACACCGTGATACTTGGAACATCCTGCGGCACAGCTACGTCGAGCTCTGCTCCGTCCGCGTCCTCAAGCTTGTCTTCGATTCGCTGCACCGTCCTGAACCATTGCGATGACAGTGGTAGACAGATCCTCCCTGGGCACCGCTCAGCCAGTTGCGGGCCAAGCGGCATGGTGTCAGCCTGCAGCTGCAGCCGCACGCGACCATGAAAGAAGACTGCGCTGTAGGCCACGGCGGAGGCCAAAAGATGTCGTGCTCTCAGCTCCTCCTCCGAAGCAAATCGCAGTGCAGGGTAGGAGCAGTGCCTGGATCAAACACGCGTCCCGACCTCCTCGGCCGTCTCTGCACCATCCGGCGGCTTCAGCACACGTACTCCCACCAAGGTCTTCTCTCCCTCCGGCTCGGAGAAAAACACGAAGCGTCTGCTCGGAGCGAGGACCAGATGCTGCTTCAGTATCAACGACAGCAAAAAGCCCGGAATCAGGATTCCATATGCCACAGCGCAAGCAAATCCAACACGATCGGCCTGGGCATCGGCTGACATGTCGATGCTCCAAATCAAAGCACTGAGGCCGCGACCCAAGCAGCTTCGCCGTCCGACTCCGCACACAGTTTGTGCGGCAGCAGGGCTCGGAAAGCCCGGTCTTGTAGCGGCTCGCCACCTTGCACCGTCACACCATGCACGAAAGCGCTGCAGATGTACGCGCAAGCTTGCGAGGCTTGCCTCCATCCAGACGCTGGCAGTGCAAGAGCTTCGCGCAGCTAGAGGCGCCCCCAATGAAGAACAGAGACAAGGCTTTCAGCGCCATGCTTACACCTGGCAACAGCTCATCTGCACTTGCTCATCCTCCCTCCCCCTAATTCGAGGTCGGCCCTGTTGACTGGCATGTTTGAGCCAATTGAAACCATCTGAAATCCAACCTTTTGAATGCGTTGGCTGGGTCAGTGGGAACATGCCAGGAGCTCCACAGCCACGGGCCACAGCTTCGACGGCACCGCTCAGTCCCAGCAGTAGCAGCGGCATGCAAGGAGCCGCGAGGGCGGACACGGTTCGAGACGTCCTGGATGCGCTCACCACGTGCACTGCTGCGAAAGCTTTGCGACTGTAGTTTTTGTTGGCGCATAGTCTGGTGCGAAAAGCTGGCGCACGGCATCTGATGTGGTCCTGCCGTAGGCACACTCGATGCTGAGAGCATCGCGCAGACCGCCGGCCGTCAACTGAAGCCACTGCACGTACTCCTGGCAACAGCTTCTTCCAAAGACCATCGGACAGCAACATATCGAGAACCTGCTCCCATTGGCCCTCTGCCGCAGGCCCACTGCTTTGCGTGGTCTGACTCAAAGCCACCAAGACCTCACTGTCACCAAACACACACAGCAAGCACGCGAAGGCAGGAGTATGCACATAAGTCCGAGCAAGCCTTCACACACAAAATGATACATAATATGAATATTAAGCTCAGGGTCGCCCCAGAGCTGACACAACTGCAAGAGCACGGGCCCCTGAGCCAGCAGAAGCTGGGACAGCACCTCAGCTCCAACCGGGCCCTACATCTCTGATCTTTGAGCCTGGGTTGTGGTTGACTGCAGCAGTGCGGCTGCTCTTGCTTCGGGCGTAGAGGCCGTGGAGGCAGTGGCTTCCCGCGGAGCGCTTCTCCTGGCTGAGTCGGACCGTTCTACTGTAGCAAGGCAGAGCGACAACTACCGAGCGAAAAGCCCGGATTCCGTCCTTCTCCAAGCAAAGATCGCACCGACTGCAGCTGCCACAGCGACAGCCACCATCACGGCCGGCCATCTTCCCAGTGTGTGACCCTGTGCACACCTGGCAAGCTCTCGCAACATCGCAGCGAAGGGTACAGCTAGTGGTTGCCAGCATACATGCCCTCCTGCGGCACCGGTGGCCGCTGCTGCGGTATCCATTGGCGCACGCAGTGCACAAAGGACCTTCATAGCCTCGGCAGGACGGAAGCGAATTCAGCAGACCCTGCGGCACCAGATTGCCACCTGTGCCACCAAATAGCCCTGCGCACAGCCCAGCTCGGAACTGTTGGCTGAGGTCTTGCAGCGCTCTTCGGCGAGATCCAGGCACCTGCTAGTCCCAGACATTCACACTCAGATGCCCTCACAAGAGTTCCTGGCGGCCTGGATGCATTCGGAATGGCGCTGCTTAGCCGCGCATATCCGCTCTTCGGCCGCGCCGACTCTGCCAAGCTTCCTTCATCAGGGCAGTCCTGCAGGGATACCAGGTAGCGAGCTTAGCGAGGTTCTGCAATCTACAAAGCTTCTCAAGGGTGGCTGAACTTCACCATGCCCCCTGCTGGATAGTGCATGAGATCCCTCGGTCCAGATTCAGCTCGCTGCATTCAATGCACGACTTCTGGTAATAGGCCGTGTGGGCTTCACATGCGCATCTGGGATCATCTGAATCCGCTGCTATCCTGCAATACCAGATGCCATGGTACAGAAATCCTATTCTTTCCTCGCCTAAACGTGGAACATTCTGAACCCCGCCAGTCCTGCCAGCATTGCATTGGCAGCTTTCCGCAGAGCTGGCACCTGGTGATGATGTGCTTCCCTGTGGGCAAGGCAGACACATGCTCTGGTTGAACTTCGGGTTGTAGCGGCCAGCGCTGCACTTCAAGCAGTAGGTGCCAAGCCCGCTGTGGCCCGGAGAGCAGCCACACAGAAGTTGGGGCAGGAAGCGGTCAGGCGTGACTTGTAGCACGCTGTCCTGAAGGTCGAAGCAGGCGAAGCCGTTCACGATGTCGGTGGTAGCTACAAGCCTGGTGGTCTTGATCCTCTGCTTTGCGAAAAGAAGCATGGCCTCGTCTGAGTTGCTAAGGGTGACCCCAGTGAGGTCCAGATGAACGCTCCGGTCCAGTGCTTGCTGAAGGACGCCCGCGGCAAAGGTCACAGGCAGCGTGTTGTCACGCAGCGCCAGGAGAGTGCCAGCAACCAAGCCCTCAATTCGGTCCAGCTGGTTCCCGGACAGGTCAAGGGATTGCAGGACGCTGGACAGGAAGGATTTATAGTGTTTGCGGATATCACCGTTGACAGATACAAGGTGCATGTTTTCAAAGTCTGGAAGTGGTCCAGTCAAGTTATTGCCAGCAGCTGCTAACTTCACAAGGCATGGGGAGGCCGCAAGTGGCCAAAGCAAATCCTCAACAGGGCCATGCACCAGGCAACGCGAGACCTGGCAGGTGTCATCTTCTAGATTGTAATCCTGTCATGTGCCTGGGCAAAGCAAGGGAAAGCTGATTTTCAATGACAAGTCACATCCAACTCCTTCAGTGCAGGCAACAGGGCGTTGACCTTAATCCCTGCTGTGAACAAATATCTCAAGTCCTGCGCGAAACAGTGCAGTCACTTTGGAGAGTTGAGGGGGCATGGCACAGCTCAAACAGGCAGATTTGCCAAGCTGACGTGCTGCAAACTGAATCCATACCACTTCCCTTACATGCAGGAACCTCCACGTCTTTTCCGCTCGGGAGGAACTGGACTTGGCTGCCCTCAGCGATATCGATCCAGCAAATCCACAAGAACCCAAACCAGCTATGTCCTGCTTCGCGCTTAAGTGTTGACCCTGCTGGATACCCTGCTAGCATCCCTTACGACTATATGTCATTCAATAACACCTCGCTGCAATGAGGATCGGACAGCCAGGTTCAACGTTCGAAGATTTCGCAAATGGCCCCGCCAATCGGACGTCAAACGTCCAGAGACTTGTGTTGAGGCCAGGTTTGCAATTTCCAGACTCTCAAGCCTTATCAGGGCGGCAATAGCACCGTTCACGCCGACTGTGCCCGCCAAGTCGAGCACTGTGAGTCCCGACATGACCTTCCACGGCTTCCGGCTAATTTAATCCAAGCTCACTAGACAAGTCATGGAGTACTAGCTTTGCAGAGCCAGGTCAACCCAGAATCATCCAGTTACAACCTCTCGGCGTGCCTCCAACGAGGCCAAGCCACCAACCACCCTAGTTTCAGACATTCGTAAATCTTTCAGCTGGGTCAAATTCGCGAGATCCTGGAGGCTGCCACTTGTGTGTGTGCGGGAAAGAACAAGCTCAGACAAGCTCGAAAGTTTTGCAAGGGAATGGAGCTTGCCAGACACCGCAGATTCGGCCAGATTCACCAAGCTCAAGTCCGTCAAATTCTCTAAACTTCGGAAATCGCCCGTGACTTGCGAACCAGATAGCAGCAAACGTTGCAAACGCCTGAGTCGTCTCAAGGGGTGCAGGCCCCCGGTCAGCTTGGTGCCTGAAAGATCCAGGTCTTGTATTCTTGTCAGATTTCTCAATGCATGCAATTTGCCACCGACCTCTGTGCCAGCCATATGGAGAACCTTCATCTTGAGAAATTTCTCAAGCGACTGCAGGTTCCCTGCAATCGCTGTTTTGGAAAGGTCTAGCCTCACCAGCTTGGTCAAGTTTTCCAGGGCTCGCACGTCGCCAGTCACTCGTGTGCCAGAAAGTTGTAAACGCTGCAGCTCTGTCAATTTCGCAAGAATACTGAGGCTGCCCACCACTTTGGTGTTGGTCAAGACCAGGGCTTGCAGCCGTGCCAAGGCACTCAGACCAGACATGTCCCCTGCTAGACTCCTCCGGGGAAGCACCAGCTTACGTATTGCGCAGAAGTCCTTGTGGCAAAACACTCCTTTCCACCGGCAGTGGTCTTCTGAGGTAAAATATTCAGTTGGGCAGCCGATCTTTGTCAAAGCTGCTCTGAGATTCTCTTTCTCTTTACCTTGGTAGCTGAAATTAAACCTAATATCTGGGCTTGCAAACTCCCACCTTGGGTTGAATAGCCATTTCAGCGGGAACTGACACCTGAAAAGCCTAAGACTCTTAACCCTCAAACTGGCTTCAGGTCTGAAGCCGCAAGCACCAACCAACATCCTGCAATCATCACTTCAAGCAAGCGACAAGGACCACGACTGACACCCTTTCTTTGCTTGCTTGCTCCACGGGGCAGTATGGAGGCATTCTGTATCAGGCTAGACGGCACCTCACATGACATGTGAAAAACGGCAACCCCAGACAAGCAGTTTCGGAGTCGGACATCTCCATCAACGTTGGCTTTTGTGCAACGATGCACTCCTCCAACTTTCTGCTACTGGAGGGAAAAACAAGAGGCCCCGGCGATGCGGCTGTCCAGTGTTGCTTGATCCCGCACGGCGCCCAGTAGCACCTGCGCAGCACATTGCAGGCACACCCAACATTGAAACAGCATTCTGAACCGCCATGGGTTTGGCATGGCTTTTCCATGAATACTTGCATCTGTCACAACATCGCCCTTGATAGCTCCTGGCAATTGAGCAACTGCGACGCCTCAGGACATGCACCGAATAATCTTTTCCCATGGGACAACTGATTCCAAAAGATAACGAACTCAGGCAGCTACCTAGGTCGCTTTACTCTGGCCGTATTCTGCCCTCACGACGCCAATTGTCTTGGGCTTTTGTCGTTGAGCACAGACGCAAGTCCACAAACTCTGGGGTGCCCCATTCGACCACGTGATCGCGTTGATCCGACAGGCTGGAAACCATTGTTGAGGCCGGTCTTATTCCAGCAGGGCACCTTGTGGAGTGAAAACAGCACTGCGAAAAATGCCATGGCTACCATCATGCTAAACCATTGACATCTTAAGATGGTAATGCGATGAAACATGAGCGTTGGAGGTAATCAATGTGACATCTGTGTACACGGGCGCCATCTCGCGTGTTGCTCTGCCTTGCCCCAAGTGTGAACACTTGATGCACATCTGCCGCTGTACGGCAACTGGTGTGAACTTTGAACTTCTCCCCAACATAAAGAACTCTGTAACAGCTCTGTGCAATCCTATCGTGACGTCCAACTCTGTGGACTAATGTGCACCTCGGGTACTCATGAACTCGTTTGACAGACCACGAGAAGCTGTCCAAGCCCAAAGTCGCGGGAAAAATGCAATGAGCTTCTCAACACGATATGTAGAACTGTGTATCAAAATTTAAACCGCTATTACTATTACCGTATACCATGTAGGCCTCGTCTTTTATCTGAGCATGACCTGCGCAAAAGTTGTGGAATCCACCCATGTCCTATTAAACTTGCACGCTCAGGGTTGGTCTCATGATGGCAGGTGCCTATCATCACAGACACCTGACTTGAAAATCCAACCCATACCAACTGATTCAATACTAAATGTTCTTGCCGCCTCGCCCGGACTCCCTTTGCTCGTCGTATTAGAACAAACCCCGTCCTGCTGCATGAAGATTGAAAGCGGGAAGGCAGACAGATATATATATATATATACACACACACACACACACTGATATACAGCATAGATACCTTCCATTTCTGATTTGATCTCTACTTTATGTGGTAGGAATTTCGTAGAATCGTTTCAAGAAATATGGTCAATCGATGTGATTATTCTTCAGATTTTTGGTTAAGGTGAAAGCTATGCCTGAACATCACTATCAGTTTCACTGTTTTCTGAGAAATCTAGCTGCTGATAACAAAGTCCAGCCAACCAGCATCTTTTGGCCTTGCTTCCAAAGATTGGGCATGAATCGATCTTCCATCCGCATAAGCTAGATGGAACGAGAGTCGTGGGAACAATCGAGAGAATTGTGCGATGACACATACACAAGAGATGCAAGGAAAGTGGGTCACATACAAAAATAGCTGGCCTTCGATTCTCGAAGCTCCTTCAGAGTCAGTGTCTTGGAGCAGGTCAGCGGTCACTTGCATTAGTGCACAGCGCTCCGCATGGCCACTGCGGTCGTGCTCTCCAAGCATGTTTGGAGCCACACGGCTGCGTGTGATCATCGGCCTGAGAAGTTCCGAAGCCGTCGAAGCGGAGCTGCTGGCCTCTTTGAGTTTCTTGGAGTCCTCGAGTTGCCAGCTGAAAGCACGGCCCGGCTCATTCCTGCCTGTTCTCGTGGTATACCGAACCCAAGCAACGATCTCCCTCTTGTTCACCTTGTCGAGTTGTCGAACAAGCTTTTGCTGCTCCAGGGGCGCAGCTTCAGCCATCCCTGCCCGTATGGCTCTTTCCCGCTCGACAGCACAAGCGGCTGCCGCCTCTTTGACCCAGGCAGATGCAGAAGAACTTGGGGTGAAGACCTCCGCCGAGCTCACCGCATTGACATCTTCCAGAAATTGAGCCGTGAACCACACTCCCAGGTGATCCAAGTCCAGTTCGGAGATCTGGCTTTCCATCTTTGACCAGCCACCATTGCCACTAGGTACGGCCTGATGCAAGGAATGAAAGATGTGCAAGTCGAGGAACTGGCTCAGTCGTGCCCAGAGATCTCCCAGCTCTCTTGACGCAGGCTTGGCGGCATTGCCGAGAATCAACAGCTCTCTGGCACCGATGCCTTGCGCATCCGAGGATCTCGAAGGGTCTGAGCCTGCGAAGCCTTGACGAAGGAAAGCCTCAATCGCTGCCTGGAAGAGTTCGATATGAAGGAGGCCGGCAGCTTGAGCGGCGCTTAGCACCTGTGCTATGTTCTGCGAGGCAGATGCAGGATCCTCCCGGGCCCTCCTGGCCGTCTCTCGGCATGCACTCTCCAGAAGTCTTTCACTGAAAGTTGCGACATTTGTGAAAGACCACAGTACGTTTCCAATGCCCTGCATGTCAAACTCACAGATATGCTGGCTGGAATATTCAGCTACAGCTTGCATCCAGGGCCAGTGGCACCGACCGATGATTGTGCTGTATGCCCAGGCTGCATTAGCAACCTCCCGCGGGGCACAGCTGTTGATTCCTCGGCTGCCCAAGACTTCTTCCACAACCTCAGTCCGACAGCACGGTGCTCAAACGTCCGATGCTGATGAGACTCTGGCTACTCGCTAGGGCATTCCCAGATTCTGCGTTTCTGTGCAGGGGCATGGGGGGCACTGCGAGGTTTCATGGTAACCCAAAAGCTCCGATCAATTGGGCATTACTCCGGGGATAGTCGCTCGACGGACCAACCCAGAGTGTCTTTCCTTGCAGGTCGTTGAAGGCTTTGTGATAGAGCTCCTTATGGTTCTCGACTTCGGTTAGGGTTCGTAGCAACCAAAAGCGTTCAATCGTGCAAGGCGGATCTTACCAAGGTTGCCTGAGCCCGCCCGGTCACACCATCTTCATCTTCCCCTGCTGCTAGGCCCCGGGCATCGTCGAAGAAATCATGGTTGCAAACTCCGGCAGTTCCATGTGCCCACATCATTATGGAGAGCTCGTGCATCTTAAACTCTGCCAATCCCACAGCTTTTGCGTGGTTTGACACTTTGATGAACAACCACGGCAGTCTGACACCGACTGTGGCATAGGCCCAGAGCATGTTGTTCAGTTCTTGGGACTTGCACTCTGAAAGTCGTGCGACGAAAGGGTCAGCCGCTCGTTCAAAAAAGTGATGATCACGCACCTCCAATGATGCCAAGGCCCAAGCACTGATGGCCAGATTCTGCGCAGAGAACTCCGTCATCATCACCTTGCCGAGAGCTGTCAACCTTGAGACGATGTGAGGATCTTTGTGCAAGACAGCGGCATAAGCCCACAGGCAATTTGCTACATCCAGCAACTCAAACTCAGAGTGGTCCCTTTTCAATACCTCACTGGCCACCACTGCAAACCAGCGTTCATCTGTGTAGCAAGCCGTAGCGAAGGCCCACACTGCATTTGTCAAGCCCTGCAGGCTGAACTCTCCTGGACGCTTGCAGGCTGCCTCTGCTAGGATCCTGAAAGCGCCCTCATGAGAGGCCGCCTGTTCTGCAAGTGCCAAGGAGTAGAGAAGCGTCGCAATGTTTCTCGTGTCACTGATCTTCCATGCATCGCGCTTGCAACAGACTGCATCCGCGACTTCATCGTAAAATTCCTGCCCTCCTTGAGCAACTTTGGCCATGGACCAGGCGACTAAGCTCAAGTCGATCGGTGCCAGCTTAGCAATCGGGGCTTCCTTTGCAACTCGAGTGAATACGGCAGTACAGTCCGTGTAGGCGACGGTGGCAAAGCCCCAGACAAGGTTTGCTAGCTGCCTATCGCTGAACTCTGACACACGGTCGGCCGAGCCTGCATCCATGGCGGACCAAAACGCTTCATTTGTGACCAGCAGCACGCCTGCCGAGTAAGCCAGAGTCGCAGTGCTCTGAGCATCAAACTTGGCGCTTCCACGCTGAAGGAACTCCGACGTGATTGCTGCAGCAGCTGTGGCTTCAGCATCTTTTGGGGCAGTCCGAGATGAGGCAATGCCCCACAAAAACAAGGACAGCTCTTGAGGTTTGAAATGGTCCACCCGCTGTTCTGTGATCTGAATCATTGCCTCCATCAGTGACTGGGCAGTCCAATGAAGCTTGGCCACGGCCCAACAAGCGTTGGCGATACTTTGCGCTCTGAACCGACTCGGCCGCTCACGAAGCTGAGATTCCAAGGTCGACAACAGGCCTTGGCAGCGTTGGTACTGCTTGCTGCCCTGCTGAAAAGCTGCCACGCGATGGATGGCAGTACACAAACTGACAGGGCTGAACTGCGAATGCTTTGCTTCGATCAGTTCGACCAATTCCGGCAGCTGATCCGCCCCGAAGCTCGTAAGACGCTCCTGGAAGGTCACATCCAAGCTGTCTCCGACTGGGCGAGAGCTGCTTCTTGATGCCCTGGGCGCCGTCGGCCCTGTGGGTGCTTTCTGTTGCGTCGGCGCTTGTGCTTGAGCTTGGCGATGGCCAAGCCATAGGCCGGGGGCGCAGTAGCTCGCCGCTGTGCCAGAGGCTGCCGCCTTCGCGGCAGCCTGGATAACCAGACCTGAATGACCTCTTCGTGGGAGTCCCTCCTGGACATTGCTCCCTTCATGCCCATTTGCTGGCGACTGGCCTGCGGATTCATCAATGCCTGCTCGTTTCCTCAAGGGAGGATAAAAAGTTTGCATGAAAATCTCTTCTCTTTCCGGAGACACGCTCGCCAGACCGCATCGTCATTGCATGTCTCACTCAAACTGGCCATATTCCCAAGTTGCGCAGTGATGACACGGAACTACATAGCCTGTTCTGCAAATCTCAACAGAAACTGCAGTTGTGACAATTCTCGAAACAACGCCCAACTTGGGAGGAGCCGATATCTATCTCTATATCTATAGGTATATATAAGTTTGCATATATGTGTATGTATACATATATATATATATTTATATTTATTTATTTACATATGTACATACGGTCGTATGTGCAGACTTACATACCTACATACATACATACATACATACATACATACATACATACAAACGTACATGCTTACACATACATACATTTGTATCTGCATAATACACACACGTATGTAAATATATATATATATATGTAAAGGTATATGTATATATATATATACATACACACGGACATACTGTACATATATGGTTTATGTAGTACAGTTATAATATGTCCCTTGAGCCATATCCTGAATGATCAAAGCTCCTTGATTATGCCCTACAAAACCCTTCTGCTGGTTTGATCCATCACGGCTGGTCAGTCTGAAAAGTGTGTGGGGAGGGGCCTTGATCTCTGTGCTGACCGAGGTGGCGTCGCAGTTTTCTTTGCATGTCCGACGGGGCATACTTCCACAATCTCCGGAGATCGCGAACCCCTGTACGGGGAGAAGTTCGATCTGATTGCATTAACAGAGACGTTGCTCGGTTCAAACTTCGAGATGACTTCGCAGAATCAGCTTGTCCTGTCTGCACGGGCGACTTTGCGCCCGCTGAGCCCGAAGAAAACGCGTGCAAATGTCTTGTACAAGGTTGGGTGCTGCACAGGTGTTTGAATACAAGGCATCGGGACAAGATGCTTAGTACTTTCTTAGTGTTTATGCACTCTTGCCGCTGGTTTTGCGCAGATGTGCGGGCTATACAAAGTAGAGGCATTAGCAGTACAGGCACTTCACTTATCCACTTCGCCGGTCAGCCTAGGCACTTCCCTTGAAAAATTAAAAACACACAGAGGGCCCTCAGTGAGCGTCATCAGAGTCGTCCTGCAGCAACAAAAGCAGCAGAGCCGGGTTTCGGGTGTGGAGGGAAGACTCAGGCATGATGAGACCGAGCAAGAGAGAGAGAGAGAGAGAGAGAGATAGAGCAGGAGAG
This sequence comes from Symbiodinium sp. CCMP2456, assembly GCA_905221635.1. Lineage (NCBI taxonomy): Eukaryota > Dinophyceae > Suessiales > Symbiodiniaceae > Symbiodinium > Symbiodinium sp. CCMP2456. The sequence goes on from CAJNDV010033874.1 coordinate 15,372, forward strand.
CGATGGAGTTTTGGGGCCGTCTTCCATCACTTCTACCCAGGCGTTCGAGCATGAGTTTTCGGAACACCGGATGTGCTGTTCTGCATCGTCACATGCTTCCCAAGCTGAAATCAAGTATGGTTAACTATGTGGATCCGGTCCGCGTGGCTCCACTTCCTGACGATGCTGGCCATGTGGACGGCTTTCCACAGCTTGGCTTGTCGTTCGAGTCTGGGAGGAATCTCCTGAGATTTCGCTCTCCCGAAACTTCCAGCAAGGACCAAACGACTCCTTCACGTTAGATGCATCGACCGCATCTCCTAAGCAATCTCCTCACCGCTAAGACTCTTGTCTAGCATTTGCCTCCACCGCCTCGTGCTTGGCATGATGGATGGTAAGCTGCATGTCGCAGAAATCCTGGCAGCGAGATGAGAGCATCTCCACAGGCATCGGCAAAGGCACTACGTTTGCAGGCTTGGTGGGTACCAGTAGAGCACTGCCACATACTCCCACACCATACTCCCACACACTCTCACTCAGTGGTCACTCTGCGACCTCCGAAGCAGCCACAACGGCCATCTCGGTAGAGCCAGCCCAGAGATCTCGGACGACCTGCGGCGAAGCCGGAGGCTCGTTTTTGATGGCTGGCTCGGGCAGCCAGCCTTCCCCAGAGCACTGCGTAAGCCTTGCCGCGAATCCTTCGAGAGTGCGATAAAAGCTGGCGGAAGCTCCCATTGACGGCCCAGGGAATGTCCTTGAGAAGCGCCTTGCCCTCGAAGCGGTCTGCCGCAGCTGGTCTTTCTTCTTTCGACGGCATGTGATCGAACCTGACCGGGATGGGCTTGGGCATCTTGGGCTTCTGGTACCTCTGTCCGTGGATTGGGCTCGAGAACCTAAGAGGCCGGCGGCTCGTCAAGCCCCAAACACCACAGGCTGTAAGCCATCAGCTCCTTAGACCAGCAAAAAGCAAAAGGAAAGTTCGAGCGAGAACCGGAGTCTGTGGCCAAGGCAGCATCGCGCTGCCTCTCAACGGACCATTGGGCCAGCCCGAAATCTGCTAGTTTCACCTGAGAACGACCAACTTCCTTCGCTTTGCCGAGCTTGCAGCACCCCGGGGCAAACTTAAGTCCTGCACAACAAGATGATCGCCAGCTGCTGCTTTCCGCCTTGCAAGAAATCATTGCCCTCGTGCTCGACTGTCGCCTGGCCAGCCATGTAAGGTGATGCCACGTTGCAACAGGATGTTCTCCGGCTTGATATCGTTGTGGGTTTGTTTGCCTTGCGGGGCAAGACACGAAACTAGCGAGACTTCAAGCATCGCCATGCCATACTTCGTGTACCAAGGAGCTCTTGTGGATGAAGGCCAGAGCCGAAGATATTTGTCGGGTGATAGCTGCGAGGCCTCCAAAAACCCGTGGATATGTTCCGAGTACCGGAAGCTCATTGAGATTCCTTCCCGCAGCTACTACTAGCACGAGGAGCCAAATCAACCATGTCGCAACGCTCCCACGCCCTGCGCCACACGGCTTCGTGCCATCAGGACCCTCCCGCGAGTTCATGCGAAGGGACGTCTAATTCTGCCGGTAGCAGTCTGGCTACGACCAGTACCGCTACTGACTTTCAAGCGTAAGCTGTTGCTCGCGGAAACGCCAGACCGTGCCAGCACACTAGCACATACTAGCACACTAGGATAATGCGAGGACAAGCAGTGTTTGCTCCCGGGGCCTTCCAGGTCAAGCAGACCCTCCTTCGACAAGTGCTGCGCCGTGCCACGATCCATATACTCCAAAACCATGCAGATGTATCCTCAGTGATGTCTCACACAAAGCAAGAGCATTTCAGCCCTCTTGCACATGTCGCTACCCGCCGAGACGTTCAATTCCGAAGCTGAAGTTGTGGGATGCAAGCATGCAGATCCTCTGAGAAAACCGAGGACCGGTCTGTCTGGGAGAATCTTGGGTCGCTTCCCTGCGAAAACACCATCGTCGAAGGCTTTTTCGATTTTCCCTCGGAGAGCAACACATCATGATAAATAAAAATGGCAGTTGAATGAAGCACGACGCAAAGGCTTGTTTGGCACGCTGTGCTCTCCAAGAAACTTTCCAGCTCACTTTTACCATCGTAGTGCAGCAGAACCTGTCCGCATGTGAAAGAAGCTGCAAGCTTCAAAACTAGTCTGCTGTCTGCAGCTCCCAGCCTGCAGGTGAGCAACGATGTTGTCGTGGGCACACTTGGAACCTTGGCTGCTTTAGTGCTTCCGCGTGCCGGCGATCTCCCCAAACGCGGAGCAGGGGGCCGTGAGACCATTCCTGTGCAGCAACTGCCGCCCATCTTGGGCTTTGCAGCTTCACAACCTGAGCCGAAGCGAAACTGGCCAGGGTCTCCAAAACAGAGGCATGCTAGACCAGTGCACTGCATCGGCTTTGACCGATAACCACACTCGAGCGGATTGCAGAAAGCCTCCATCTTGCTCCCGCCCAGGCTTCGAAAGCCGTCACGTCTCTTATCCAGTAGACATACGTGTGCCCATTGGTCCATGGAAACCCAGTACAATAGGTCCACAGCCGTCCGCAGAAGGCAATACGTCTATAAAATTTTGTACCGGCATATGTGTCACTATGCCTTTAGTGTGGCCGTGCATGAGGGTCCCTGCGGTAATGGATGGCCTTCAAGGGACCCGCCGCTTTATGGTATGCATCGAGCCCCGAGCGCACACTACTTTCGCGTAGATTTCTGCTCCGGGGGTTTTGGCGCTTTTCTGGTAAGCCGAATCGAATGAGAGGCCCACAGCCTCTTTCAGGTGGGGCGTTGACTACTAGTGCATAGTAGGCTACATCCGACATTGGAAACTGGAAAACATGGATGTGTGTATGTACATGTCTATATATAGATGTACGTGTGTGTGTGTGTGTGTCTGTCTGTCTGTCTGTCTGTCTGTCTGTATGTATGTATGTATGTATGTATGTATGTATGTACGTATGTACACACATCTATGTATGTATATATATATATACATATACATATATGTATATACAGAAAGGGACATATATACATATACACATCACCAAAAGTGACGAGAAATGGCATTGGAAAGAACGCTGTTATCTATTCGTCATTTGAAGTCATTTCTGAGATGGCAGCAACTTTCTGGTTGTGATCCTTGTCAAGGCATGTGAGCACCTCGGCTGTTTTCCCTGAGTTGAAACACTTGGGATGCGATCAGCATGCAGTCAAGGCACGAAGCCGTAGGCCCCTCTTCCAAGCATTTCCACCGTCTTGAGATCGCAATAATCTTGAAGCTGCTCCGACCTCTGGAAACATACACACACAGAATCAGCTACGATGGGGCCAGGCTACTGCAAAGTCAGCGACGCAGATGACTCCATCAACGAATGAAGGAATCCAACGTAGCCTGCCAGCTCCATTTCCCTCGTCGCTTGCAGACCTTACGGCCGTGGCACGGCGCCTTCAACGATCTTCTCCTGCTGGTTCTCCAGTCTTTGCAGTGCATACTGCTTATCCTTGTCTCAGAGCAGATGGCTCCCCCAAAAAGAGATTCCTTTCTGGCTGCTCAACATGCATACATTGCAAGCACTCACAACATGGTGGTACTGGCATTCAGGCGGCATGAAGCTGCTTCTTGAGCTGCACAATCCTTATGCCAAGACGGGGTCAAATGCCAGAGCATTCTAGGGGCTGATTCGGCATCCTCTGCATTCCGGATATGCAGATGTCATGATTGATTCCTGGACACTTTCAACTTAAGCCGAAGAATCAAGAACGTTAGATCATCAGCTTTTCAGATTTTGCTCAGTCCTTCTTAGGCACTGCTAAGCTGCTCATCGCTCGACGCAGCTGGAGCTGGGCCAGCAGGTTCACTCTCAGCGCTGGTATCCTGCAAGGTCTAGGCTTTAGTTTAGGGGCCTTAGAATAAGGCTCCTAGTAGAACTAATGTTAGGTTGCTTTAAATACCCCGCCCTCAACGAAACAAACTCCTGTCCGGAAACTCAACTATCATCCCCCCCCCCTTCAACGAAAAAACTCGATCCAGGAAACTCAATAATACTACCGTCCTTGGTTCCGAAAATCCCTGAGCTTTTAGGGTCAGGTACACTTTATCTTTTTGCTTCAAAAAGCAGCAAGGACCGAGCGGAGAGAAACTGTACCGGACTGCGAGAGCATCTCCTACCACCGACCCCCCTCAATAGACAACCGACCCGGGTGGCCGGTAGATCTACACGATTGTGCGTACAGTATGTATATGTACGGCAGTTCCATATTGGCACCTATACAGACCTCTACTCAATGGCTTGCCTTGTGTATAGCTTTTGTACATGCTGATGTAACTTGTGCACAGACGGAAAGACAAACCAGTTTGTGTTTGGGACCATATATACATATATGTATGTACACATGCATACACACACATGAATATCTATGTATGTATGTATGTATGTATGTATGTATGTATGTATGTATGTTGTATGCATGTATGTCCTCCCCCAAGATCCACACCCTCTGTTCCGCTCTGTGACACGTAACGAGATTACATGGATGTATGTGCACAAATATATAAGTATGAGTATATATATATACACACATAAATATATGTATATATATATATATGTATGTACATCTGCCGCTTCCTGTAGTATTCGTGAAGCATGTGTAACGGTAAGATGCATATACAGGCAGAGGTTAGTCGTACGGCGCAGCATAGTTTAGTATTAGTATTAGCATTAGTGTTCGTGTTCGTATTCGTATGATTACTAAGTAGTACGAGCATAGCATTCGTACTGTATTGTATTGTGCTGTCTTCTATCCTGTTGCGTTGTATTGCATGCACGCACATATGCAGGTACGCATGATATACGTATTTGTACAGGCTACCGTGGTATGGTCCTTGCTGTTCTGTCGACTTTTTCGCATGAGCTGTTCTTCACGAGCTGCTTGCAGCTTGGTCTGCAGCTGCACCACGACCTCGCATCAAAATGTACTCAATCGGATCCATATGCGGTGTTGATTGTTTCTAGGTCGCCTTGACGGTGCATGACATCCTGCCTTCTCGCGCTTTCGAGCCTCTGCTTCCAACTCTTCCACGCGCTTCTGGAGTCGAGCAACCTCCTTCAGGACTGCAACGGTTGTCGAGCCTCCAGCCCCAGTTTTATGCCGGACTCCCTTTGCCTCGTTGTCCGCCGAAGTTTCTGGCGTCGGGGTCCTTGGAATCCGGCTCAGATGGCGTGAGCATATCTCTTCCCAAACAGGAAGCACCCGAACCATTGACAACATGAGGCAACTTGTCATCTATTCGAGCTCTGAGGATCTGTTCTGCACGGCTGACTTTGCGCTTTTGCGAGAACTCGCGCACCCTCTCGAGCTCCGAGGGGGTAAAGAAGGAAACGTCACCGGTGCTGAAGACAAAGTCCAAGAATTCCTGGAAGCTAATGAGCCCATCTTCGTCTGTGTCTAAGACGGTCCAGAGCGTGTCCAGCTGGCCATCCCTCGGATCCTCGCACCGCAAGGTCTTTGCTACTGTGCTCCCGCAAGAAAAAGCATTGCAAACACAAAGCGGGCAGGGCCCCTTGCCAGCCCCAGGAAGACCAGCAACTCCTGCAACTCTTCCCTCTCGATCTTGCCTTGTCATCAGCTGCAGTGACATGCAAAGCTCCACCACACCAACTGCTCCAAGCGTTGCTGGTGTTTGTCATAAGGCTCGCAACGGGTCTGCAACCCTGTGCTTCCAAGGGGCCAGAACCATTCAAATCCAGCATGGCAAACCTTAGCTGTGACATGCTGTGACAGTTCCTTGAACTGACCTGAGCCAGGCAAAACAAAATGCAAGCAGGTGTCTGTAAACGTGTCTAACAGCTTAAACGCAATTGGCATGACTAGCTACAGTACCTCTTGAAGGTGGGCTCGTGTAGATGAACCCTGAATCTGCCAACACTTGACAATGCCATGTAACTGCTCTTGTATCCGCCGCATCTCTTCGTCGGTGGGTTCCATCCCACGCCATCAGCCCATGCTAAACGGGACAGGCGATAGCAACTTTCTTTGTCGTTTACGACCAGAAAGGTCGATCCAAGACGAGCTTCAACCACCGAGAGGTCTGTTGGAGATTGTATTCGCTCCCCTGTTTGGATGCTGAAGTGTGAAGAACGACTTGGCTGTTTTTGTTGCCTCGGTGGTGGTTCTGATGCTACTGCTGCTGCTGCTGCTGCTTCTGAACCTTCTGAATCATTTTATTTCATTGCTGCGGCGGAGGCGGTCGAACTGACCAAAATGCTCCAAGCGATGCAGGGCTCGACGGAAGGGGGGCGAGCAGGGACGTATGAGGTGGGCGACCTCGTCGTACTGGGCGAGAAGGTGAGCTAAAGCGGTCAAAAGGGGCAGACAATTCACAAAGTTCAAGTCTATAATTTATTTCGTTGGCTGTTCCACTCAATTGCTGAATCATGCTCCTATCATGGATTGAGTCTGAAAGCCCAATTCGCAAGTTCAGGCGAGGCCTAAAGCTGAAGGGCTCAGCGGTATCCAAGATCACATCGCAACGACTCAGCAAGCTTCCACGGTTAACAACCCTTGGACCACATCCAACCCGAGTCGCCAGACCGGCTGCCATGCCGAAAGCAGGAAGGGGGGCCAGAGCAGAGGATTAATAATATTGTTGGTGCAAATGATATGTACAATACTTATATTCATAATACTGCCAAATTTCATGGAGCACCAGCAAACAAGGAAAGTCCCTCGGCATGCTTGGAACTTCACACTTGCATGGCTGCCTTGCAGATCTTTTGTTGTCGCGACTGACTGCTACTGGAAGTCGCTGCGACGACCATCAGAAGAGCCTGCAAAACGGACCAGAAAAGTGTGGCAATGGAATCAGGTTGAAATCAGAACTGACTCGTGTCTGCGTGATTGAAGCGAAGTTGTCGGTTTGAGGTTTGCTGTTGCAGCAATCTGCCGTGCTCCTAATGGGCTGTACAGTTCGGAGTTTCCTTGTGGTTTTGAATTTTGGGCGGCATACATACCCCTCGCAACGGAATCTTGCTTTCCCACATCGCACCGGAGCCCCGATCTGAAATCAACCGGCGCACTGCTCCCTTGCCAAATCCGTGACCAACACATTGCAGCAGGTAGTTTCGCAGACGGGTATGCTACAACATGTAAAGCACCTGGCGCTCTCCGTGCTGAGAACGGTCGTGCTGCACCCACACAGCCGTTAGAGGCCCATCTCCTGACAAAAGCACGGCTGCTCATGGAGCGAAACATCACCCAAGAGGCTAGCGCCGCATCTGGCATGTCAAGTCGAGACAAGGAGGGGACTTCAGGGGGCGTCCTGCGTTGTTCTCTGCTCTGTAGCCAACCACACGTCCGGCGGAGCATGCGTGCTTTTCTGGAATGCTGTAGGCAAGACATGGGGCCAGGGCCTCGGCAGGCGGACGAGTGGAAACAGCAGCGGAGCAGAGCAGGGCAATGCAGTGCAGCGTTCCGGGGCTTCGAGCCGTGGCCACTGCCTCGTACGCCGGTAGCTGGAGTTTCCAGCCCTGGTCCGCTGCGAGAAAAATGTCGTACTACACCGTCACTCGCGCTTCGGATCTTGAGGTCACGGCAGTCAGGCATCGTCTACTCAAGAGCCTCCCGCTTGACATTGCTCCGGCCTGCAATGTCACTCATGAAGCACCGCCAGCTCTTCTCATGATTTGCGGCAAACCGTGCCTGCAAGCCAAGGCAACTCTGGCTCAAAGCCTAGCAGGCATCGTGCTGAACTGCATCGGACTATTCATCACGCACCTGCATCGTTGCAGCATGCCCCAGCATGGGCTGCGCTTCCAGCTGCTCGCTTCGAGACCTCTCGAAAAAGATATGTTTTCCGGATGTGCAGTGGCGGCGTGAGGCTCAGGCTCCAAAGGAGCGTGAAGCAGTCGAATCAGCCTGCATGCAGAGACCGCCTGAACTTGAAAGCCAAGCTGTACACTTAAGTTCAAAACGAGACAAGTGCTACCGCGGAAGCATCACGCAGCTGAGCTTGTCTTCTTAGTTTAAGGAAGTGAAGTTTAGAGAAGAGCCGCCTTCGGCTTTCGCGAAACCCCGATGGCTTCCTTTTTGTTTCGCCAAAACCCTTCGACACGCGATGTGCCCGACCGTCACTGCAGTCTCATGAACATGAGCTCTCGCTGCACCTTCAAGAACCTTTCAAAAACGTTTACGCCTTATGCCAACTGTTGTCTTGGATATGGAGCCGAATGGTGGAAACCTTGATTCAAGGGGCTGGAGGGACAAAGCATTGCAAACCACAGCCCAGCCTTCAGTACCTGCATCTTTCTGGAACTAGCTAGATTCTCAGCTTTGGAACTGGCAAGCCTCGCCAGAACCCGAGCGGCGACGGCCTGGTGAAAGGCAGCCTGGAAGGAGCTATACTATTATATACTATAATATACTAGAATGCATACGAATCTACTATAATATACTATGTGGGATGAGGCCCCTTGGACATAACAGGCGCTCAAGCGCAGCGCAATGCTGCCTGCATTGCACAAGGCAGTCTTTGCCGAAAGGAGAGGGAGTCCATCGTGATGACCTTGTCTTGCACTGCATGACAGCATGAAGGGTGTGCCAGTGCTTAGTGCGTGGCCGCTTGAGCGCACTGGGTGTTTGAAGAAACCTGTTTCCACGGAGTTGCTTGCCGTAGATCCGAAACAATCCACCGATCTCTCTCAGCATCCAAGCCTGTGAGTGTAGCAGTTGCCGAAGGAGGAGAAAACCATCACCTCAGGCAGGCAGCTGGGCCAATCCCGTGTCTCAGCACGCAGAAGCCGAGAAGTGCACAGCAGGCTCGGGTCAACAGCGCAGAGGCACCTGCAGTGCTGCGGTGCTGGTGGCTGCAGCTCATGGGAGCGCACGAGTTCCGACCGTGGAAGTCTTCAGCCAGCTCCAGGATGTCTAGGACCTCCAGATTCCCCCGCTGTTCTCAAGGGTACCAGTAGCCGGACTGAGCAAGCGACTGTGCAAAACGCGCCCGCATCAACATCCTGACGTTCCAAGGCAGTGGAAGCGCAGTAATTGGGGCCAGACAATTGCTCTCCGGCCTCTCCGAGAATTCTCAGTAAGCCCTCTGCCTGTGCTTGGACCGTGCATCAGAGTCACTGCGTGCCCTCGTTCAACAAGCGCATATGCAGGTGCAGTGTATGGCACCTGGGATTCCATGCCGACGGCACCGGCAAGAGCAGCATCTCGGCATAGTTGCAGCGATATCTTCCAGGTCGTTGCGTCCTGCCTCCAAACACGCTTAGGCTTCTGACCAAGCAGTCAAGCAGCAACCAACATCGGAAGTTCTGAGGCTGCGTCTTGCCGCGTGCAGCCTCTTTGGATGCGAGGTCAGAACCCCACTCTGGCAATGACCTATAAGATCTACCGTGCGCAAACTTGCCAGGAAGCTGGCAAATTGCAGCTGAAGTGCACGGACCCAGCGATTGTGGTCCTTGAATCAGCATGCTACAGAACCCGTCGGCCCAGTTAGGTCTGTGTTATCGGCTGGAGGGCTGCAAGGCCTAAGCTCATCTAAGCTCCAAAGACAAGGTCCAGGACCCAGGAGGTCAGGATCTCTCTGCTCTCTCCCGCTCCGGCTAGTTGGATGATATAGATGATATGGGATGATCAACACCGACTTGACAACTCTGCTGCTTGTGCATGTCGGTGTGTGTGCTTCCGGCCTCTCTTGCACCAACGATGCTGAGGCCGGAGAGCGCAGCCAAGACTGTCCCAAGGGTCTCCGTGCTGACTTGCACGCCTCCACATGCAACCCACGACCCGCGAAATTGTGACCCCGAAGCCAGCTGTGCTCAAGAGAAGGCAATGCCCTGGAGCAGGTGTAGAGGAATGTAAAATGTAAATGAAGCACAGGATCTGCGAGGTATTTGCGGTTGGCCTTGCTCTTGGCAACTTGCCATCATGTCGATTGCCAACGCCCAACGTGCAGATCCTGCTCCGGCACCTGTCGTGCAGAAGTTCTTGACCTGTATTGCCCGAAATGACACAGCATTCCGACCGCTAGCAGCGGTGCCGGCGGCAAAGGTGATGGAATCGAGGCGCTGCGCATGGCCTCACTATACTTTCAGTCACCGATATTCAGTGTGTCGAAGTGCGACGCTTCGGCATGGCTCGTGGCATGTGAGAACCACTCATGACACTCTGGCCCTGGCGACGAGCCGCGTCTAGGAGTTCGCAGGCACCCTGCTTTGCACAAGCAAAAGAAGGAGTTTGTGCTGCCTGCGACTCCCCGCCTGCCAGCGGTCTGCTCTCTCAGAGGCGGTCATGCAAGTGTTGAGCGAGACAACCTCATTTCTCATGTCATTGTCTGAGCTGGAGAAGACGTCAAGGGCGACACATCCGATCGAAAGCCGTCTCGTGCCAGCCTAGCCACATGACATCACATGACCGTAGAAGGTCCGCGGAAATGCTCATGGGCCTCTGAAGTAGGTCAAGTGCTGTTCTCCACGCCCTCCCCGATGCGCATGCCGCCATCCCCGTGTTGCACAGAACCTCGCAAAGATCCGTTTACGAGGTGCCCGTGACTTGCGGGCAGTGTGAGGCGCCCACGAGGTCGAGATCTCCGCTGCTTGCATCCACCGTATGGAGCCTCAACCCAGCCAGAAGTTCAAAAATATTTCTAGAGCTCAAGGCCAGGGGCGGGAGGAGACTGAGCCCGAGACAGTTCCAAGGCCCGTTCCCACTGCATGGCCTTGGCACAAGCAGCCATGGCCGCACCTGAACCAGGAGACAAGCGGAGGTGACCGCGAAGCTTAAAAGGCAGATCCCATGGAACTCAGATTTGGACCGAAAACCCTGGAGTCTTGCCCAGGCCGATCTCCCCCGAGGCTGAGCCCCTGCGGCCATGCCGCACCCAAGCGCAGGACAAGGACTATATTGTACTATGCCATATACGATGCAGTATCGTATTGCGCTATATTATACTACATATATTAAGCTATCCTAGGGCCACGTGTAATCGCCCTTGCCTGCACACAGGCCAGCGCCACCTGCCAAGCCGAAACCATCCTGACAGTCTGTCCAAGCATCGAACCTTGCGTTCCTCGACTTTCTGGGACGCTGGGGTGCCGTCTTGCACGCCAGGATCGTGCTGGAAAATGTCACCTTCAGTCGCTTCAGCACGACATTCGTATTTAGCGCGTTGCACGTCGTAGGAACGTCAAGGGGTGTGCTTGGTCGGGCTCAACCAGCTGCTCCTGCAAGTTTTTCAGCTCACCATGTCGTTGCTTCCCGGCTTTGGCTGCGAGCCCACGCCCGTTTCTGGCAGCCTGACTGCAAGGGTCTCCTTCATCATGGGCAGGACACGAAGTGCACGGCGACCTTGCATGCCTGAACATGTGCCATGATGCTTTATCTGCACGCACACTCAACTTAACACACCACACATATACATATATGGTGCCATGTTGCCACTAAGCTGCCGTTCAGGTACGATGTGATCAACGTGTTGAACGTCACCTCATGAGCTTGCAGACGCCGGCTAGCACTGTGAAAGGCCAATGCCGAGAGCCTTGCGACATCGCAGGTCATGCCGCTGGAGCAAACCATGCTGGCCTTCGGATTTTAAAGCAGCAACAACTACGACGATGCTCTCGTCTCACCAATCTCAGCTGCGCTGAGCTCGGCCTGCAGCGCCAAGCCTGACTGCCACAGAGCGGAGCGTCCAAGTGAACTGAGCAAGGCCTCCGACATGCACGCTGATTCGTGTCCATGCCAGGGTACGGATGGTACGAATCTAGGCCCAACGCGTTGTGGGAGATGATGCTGTGCTCAAGCCCTTGTGCGGAGGAACTTTGCAGCACCTGCGGCTGCCAACAGTTCCAAGCTACCACACATGAGATTCAGAGTCACATTGCTGGTCCTGCGCGGCGGAGTGCCACATGCTGGCCTCCACACGTCCGGCACTCCCCGCCACGCTCACGGAATTTAAGGAGAACATCGAGCCTGCTTGTAAGCGCCGACTGATGCGCCAAGCAGCACCACGTCCAGTCGCATGGCAGAAACCTAGTCAGGATTGTCTTTACATTTGCATTCAGGCTTGTACTGGCAGTTTACAGTGCCCTGTGGCCCAGTGCCTGTACTTCTGCCAAGACATTTGCAGCCTGGGCAGGTGGGTCAAGAAAGGAGGAAGGAGGCAAAGGAACCGTCTCCAGCACAAGGCTGCAACCAAATGCCAGAGCGCATGCCGAGCACATGCGGTCATTGCCTGCGGTGGTCTCATAATCTTGGTTCACTGGATCCAAAGTCCAAAAGCTGTCTCAGTGTCTGAGCTGCAATGCAAACAAACCGCAGAACTAAGAGCTGCGCCACGCCATAGGGCTTTTTGTCCTGCGCAAGAAGGTAAGCCTGAAAAGTCTCGCTAGAAAGCTCAGGCACAGAAAGGCCTGTTCTGTGGGATGCGAGGAGCACTTCTGGACCTGCGGCAGTGCAGAAGCACCGGGATGCCCGACGTGCAGTGTCGTCTCATGAGATGGGGGGGGGGCCTCGATCAGACCGAGCGTCACAGTCCACGAGATTTCCCCCAGCGATGGCGAGTGCACATTGGCAAGGGAAGTCTCCTGGCAAGTGTGTCAGTGCCACTTCGGCCATCCCCGGCAGAGCTACAACGAAACCGGCCCAGCTCTGTCACTGCAGGTCCTGCCGCACAGCACTTCCCGGCAGCCTCTCTGCGACGGATGCCTGGCATTCACATCATGGCAATTCGTATCTGGAAACTGCTGGTACCTTCCGCGACACTGGCCGATTATATTTACAGTAACTGCAGTTGCTTGATCTGCAACCCTTTCTGAAACCCTTCGGGAAAGACGATCAATCAAGTCTTTGCTGGGGCAGTGGCACCCTGCAAGGTGTAAGGTCTTGCAGACTGTCGTCTCATGCAATTGCGATCCTACAGTTGCGCGACTGCGCAACTGGGCCCACAACATGCAGCAATCGCTGCTCATGTTGGACACATGCAGCCACGCGGTGTTTTCACAACTTCGCATCCTTCTTTAACAATGCCCGTGAAGCGCGATGTTGTTCGGTGTGGGCAGATGTGGGCAGAGCCCGATCCATAAAGGCTCCGCCGCGTTGAGACGTGCTGAGCAGGCAGAGCTTATTATGACGGTCTCTCTGCTCCCGGTACAGCCAAGGCTTCCGGGTCTCAGAGCTGCCGGGCCTCGGCCCTCTCGGCCCTCTGCTGGCCTCCAGCTAAGCCCTCCGGCCTTGCTTGGACAGCGCTGCTACGGAGTTCCCTACCAAGCTCTCTAACAAATCTGGGAGCTTCCAGCTCGTAGGCATCCGGCGTCCAGACGTGCACAGCAACATCGCGGACCTCCGAACGGGAGCAGAGGGAAAAAGAGTGAGTGACAGTCTTCAAACTCCACATGGTGCTTGTGGCGAAACCTGTGAAGCTCAGCAATCGCTCAAGAAGTCGAGCCTGCCGTCCTGCTTCGTAGACAGCCTGGCCACTGTCGAAAAAGAGACAGCACCTGGAGCCTCACGCAGTGTTGGTCTGTCGCTGCAAGCTCCGGCCAGCTGGGAATTGGCCAAGGTCGCAGCACATGGTTCTCGCACGAAGTTGCCATGGCTTCTGCGATCTGCATGACGAGAACCAAGTGCGACAAACTCGTGCCACGCGGTCCAGAGCACAGGTGAGCCGGTAAGCTAAACACTCGTCATTGAAACATTGGTGCTCAGGTCGTCTTCTTGGCACATCTTGCTACCATGTTTTGATTCTCGGATGAGACTTGAGCGTCCAGAGGCGTCGGGCAAAATGCAAAGGGCCGGTGAAGTAGCTAAGCTAAGCCAAGTGTTGTGGACAACGAGAAACGGTCGTATCGTACATGTCTGCAGGGAGCGCCCCCACGTCATGAAGCTTTCTTGGAAAATCAATGCTTCAGCAAGCAAGCAACGGCTGCTGATGCTAGAGTCACCACCGTGGAGGTTGGCACAAAGAGATGTATGTCTTTGACATGCATCCCCTGCCAGATCGTTAGCAACGGGGATGTGCACATGCACAGGAGCATTAACAAACCATCAGGCACCTTGCGCATCTTGCACGGGCGCCTGTCGTATTTCCACCTTAGCTAGGTTTTGCTGGTTTCCACCAACACAGCGCAGAGTGACTCCAGTCTGGAGCCTCAAAGAAGTGGACTCCGCCATCCTCGTCTGCAAACACCAGGCTCCGCCTTCACAGAAAAGCTGCTTTCGACTCCCGGGCTCTCTGCGTCTTTGGGCCTTGCTGGCCTGGCCTGACACCCTCTCGCCAGCGCGGCGCGCAAGCCATGTGTACCAGGGAGGCGTCGCCTCGGGCAAAGCTGGGCTGGCGAAGGCTGCGGAGCTATGGCCCCGCGAGGGCCCAGAAGGTGCAAGGATGTACAGTAGGGCCAGGACACTGACAAGTGCAAAGTCTTTCGGAGGACTCTTGTGATGACACGACCACTGCCTCCCTCTCTTCTCCCTTGCCTGGCACAGGAAGCGTGACTGGCCCCATCTTTGCATCATAAGCTTATGCTCTCCATGCCAGCAGCACCGAGCACATGTGTGAAATCCCAGAGCTGCAGCTGCCGGTCCCAGGAATAGGAGACCTCAACATGCAAAAGCAAAGCACTTCAATCAGATACGGTCCGACGAGCTTCAGGACACGAGGTACCGGTCGATACAAAGCGTCTGAGGTCGACACACAGAGGCCGGCCATGTCACCTGCTTGGACTTGGACACAAGCAGCATGTGGCACGTCCACAGAAATACTGTAGATACCCTGGTTGTGCCTGCCAGTGTCGCTCCAAAACCCTTCACCACCCAGTCGGAAACCTGTCACAGCATAGTTCTGGGCACATCACCAACGACACAGGGTGGGCACCACGTCAACTGCCCCCCCTTGCTCGACTCCCCCAACAGGCAGCGAACGTTTCTGTCGTCGATTCCCTGTTCTCGCGCCCATTTTGGGGAATAAGCTGGAATAAGAGCCCAGGGATTGGGGACCCTTCCCAAAGTCCAGAGAGCTGTTCGTGACAGCCGCAGCTGAAGTGACCCAAGCACTCATCAGTACTGCAACCTCCAATTCCAACCTCAGCATAGCCTCGCTCACATAAAGTTCAGCATTGAAGTTCGGGGGATCGGGGCACACGATTTCAATATATGCGCCGTGCGGTGGCTGAGTCGAAACATCCCCGTTGTGCTCAACGTTCCACGATGTTCCACGCATGGCACTCTCTCCCATCGACATCGCTCGGCATTTGCCTGACAACAGTGTGCACAGAGCGAGTTCCACAGTCGCATTCTGCCTGCGTCACGGCCAGCAGGAGCTGTCCAGAGTCCAGCTCCCACACGCGCAGCGCCTACAAGAATTCAGACAACCGCAACGCGAAAAGAGAGAGCAGGGAAAGGTAGAGAGAGAGAGAGAGAGACGGTGATGGCAAGAAATAAGTGCACTCCTGTTTAGCCGGAGGGGCCTTGTCCCAGCTCGTGGTCACCGCACGCCGGTCGTCCGAGCTGAGTGAAATGCTACAAGGGGTTATGACAGTCAGCTCCTGTCGGACGACATCCTTGAACTCTGCTAGGACGCGGCCATCTGAGCCTTTCTCTCCAACCGACACCAGTCGTGGTGCCTGGTAGTCGCAGCCGCACATGACCCTTTGCCGATCTTGGGTCCACGCAAAACAACGGATGCCCGCATCATACGGCCTGGCACTCGCAGTGCAGACCTTGTCCCTGACTGACCAGCAAGCAACACTACCATCTTCACTGCCAGTTGCCAAACAATCCAGCTCCAGCCATTCGCAGCAGTAGATGCGCTCAGTATGGGCCTCCGGCTGCACCCAAACGGCCGCGAAGGGCTCCGTCAGGTTTACGACCCAAAGCTTGCCGGTGTCACATCCGATGGCAGCCATTGTAGCGTCCGGGCTCATGGATGCGCACAGGGGCCTGTCATCGTCATCTATGGAACCGCCCACTTTGAAGAATCCGGTCTGGGAGCCTGTTGGACAGTCCCAAAGCCCAATCTGAAGGCCGCCGTTTGTCTTGCCATCTGTCAAGTCTGAAGACACAGAAACGGCATGGCATCCATCAAGAGACACCGCAATTCCGGTGACAGCATAGGAATGCTTGCCAGTACCTGTGGCATTCAAGTGGTGCGTTTGCTTGATTTTGGGAACACTCCACAAACGGATGTCACCACTTGCGGAGTATAGTGACTTCAGGTCCGGCGACAGTACCACAGAAAAGGCACCAGAAAAGATCCTGACTTGTCCTGCCATTCGCTGCTTTGACACGTCGAAGAGGGAAATGGAGTTGTCGTCAGAACCACATGCCACATAGGAGCCGTCATGAGCCATGCTTACAGAATGTATCCAGTCACTGTGCATATCTGGTGCAGAACACAGCATGCTGCAGGAAAGCCCAGCTTTCCCTGTGCTGATGCTCCAAATTCGCAAGACCCCGTCATCATTCCCACATGCCAGGAGATTCCCCGCCCTGCTCAAACTCACTGCCCGGACGTCCTGCTCTCCTACCAAAATCCTGGTGATCAGCTGTGCCGTGAACTCTGGGGCTGCTAGTTTCTTGCGCTTGGCATCTTGACTGCTCAGCTTCCACAGTGCTGCATGCTTGTCATCGCAGCCACAGGCGAGGAGCAACTCTGTGGGGGAACCGCCTGGGACCGCGCTGGAGTGGATGGCGGCAACTCTGGCGTCATGGTTGCAGGTCGGCTTGCCCTGCAGCGTACTGGCTCCCACTAACTCAACGTCCGTCCCGGTGGCCACTGCCACGTGCCCATCGCCCAAAAACTGAACGACGCTCAAGTTTCCTGCGAACCCAGGCCGGCGTTTGAGAACGCTGCCATCTGACAAGCTCCAGAGAATCACCTCGTCCTTATCTCCAGACACCACGAGTTCACCTCTAAGGTCCACAGTGAGAACTGCAGTCTCATGTCCCAGTAGCTCCAGCAGCATTCGGCAATCCTGGGTCAGGTCCCAGACTTTGACTGAGAGGTCGTTCGATGCACTCGCCAGCAACGTGCCAGCTTCATTCACCGCCACGCAGCGCACCTGGCACGTGGGAAATGGGCATCAGCTTCCATGTCAAGTCTTCGGCTTCCCGCTTTGAGCTGGCGGCCCAGTCTTTGTGCAGTTGCAAGGTCCTCGCCAGTGGCCCGCCAACTCCTCGAAGCACGCTCACGGCTTCTTCGACCCGACTGACAAGCCGCCGGCAATCCCACGGTCCTTGCAGGCTCTTCTTGGAGACCTCCAAATATCTCCAAATGCTTTGAACTGATTTCGGCTGCAGCTTGAGAGGCCAAGGCCGGGCAAGCGCTGCAGCGCCAGCTCGGGACGGCGCCGGCAGGCAGCCCGTAGACGCCCTCCTGCCCGGTGCCCGGCAAGAGAACTGGAGCACGAGGTGGAGGAGAAACGATGCTTGCAGCAACGGGAATAGGAGCAACGGCTCTGACCATCGTAACAGAGACAGAAACAGTCGAGCGAGGGCGGGCAAGCGCCGATGGGATGACCAGAAAAGCAGTTAGGAAGCAGCATCGGTGACACCTCAAACATCAACAGTGATGGCGGCGAGATAACAGCACCCGCAGTACCAGTAGCAACAAGACAGCTCGTGCTCTTATAGTCTTGCTCTAGTACTATTGTATACAGGGTTTCATGATTTCGGGCTTTGGTTCGGGATCGTATTCTCTGGGGATCTTTTTAAAAGCTACTTCAGTCTCTGAAACCCTAGGGAACTACCATTCCTCCTCCGTTGACAGTTCACAGCCCCTCACTCCTTCAGGGCCATCTGCGCTCCCGAGCGGAGATCTGCAAGAGGGCCTCGGAAAACTTTCTCGTCTACACATCCGGGAATATCTATACTGCGGCAGGACGAAAGTTAGTAGTACTCTTGCATGATGGGCTTCAACACCTTGCGAAAGCCCTTTTCCACACACAGCTGTCCCGTCCGGAACATTAACGAAACATCATTTCAAAACGGTGTTTTAATTTTCCAGGACGTGTAAAACGACCTTTTCGGTACTCCGCGTCCTCGAATGACCCCATAGGCAAGTGCGACGAAATTTTGATCCTGGCGATGTATATGAGGCCTTCAAAGTCTCAGAAAAAACGACGGACCGAATGTAGTACCCTACTAGTAAGGTCCATAGTGTGAGGACCATGCTAGAAGGAATCCCCATCTTCTAGAAATTCCCGCGTAGACATACACAATTGCACATACGACAATGCATACTACACACCCTAAGGCCTTAGGCCTGCCCGTCGCCCCATGGTGTTATGGAGTAGTTTATCTGTTTTTGTCTCTTACCACTACCACTATTTCTAGTCGTAGGGGGAAAGCCAGTGATTGGCTGATGTTGGCTGCTCGGAAGGTGAAATCAGGTGGGTGTGAGTGTTTCACACGACTGACACCAGCAACCGATGGTTTCGAAGAGAGAGCGACAATGACTAAGCCTAAGCGTCTCACAGCTTGGGTCGCCCCGTCAAGTTGTACTCCAGTGTGCCCCAACAGTGAGAAACAAGAGCGCTCTCCCACGCTCGTGACAAGGTACGCAGTCTCAGCACCACTTTTGGGGCTCAGTCAGCTTCATATTATTATGTCAAAAGCATAGATGCATGCATGTATATATCTACACACACACACACGCACGCACACGCGCACGCACGCACACACACACACACACACATACGTGCAGACAAACAGGCACGCACACGCACAAACACACACACGCACGCGCACACACACACACACAGAGACACACACACACACACACACACTGGCATACGCACACGCACACGCCCAACGTGCATGTGCAGGCTCGCGCGATCGCGCACGCGCACGCTAATGCACACACGCCCACGCACACACATGATCACATATGCATACGACCAGGGACGGTATGACTCTTCGCCCCTGCATCTCTTTCTTTCGCCAAGGCTGCGTCAGCGCCCCCGACCGTTGTGGAGTGGGTGGCTGAATTTGCACTCTCTCTCTCTCTCTCTCCTTCTCTCTCCGCCTGCCTCCCATCCATAGACACATTGATCTGTGCATCTGCTCAGTGAGATGTGTACTGGCTCTGTAAGGTCTCTGCCTGCGGGCACCTCCGATCCTAGGAGTCGCCCCAGGACCTCACAAAGTCATTCTTAAAGTCACTAAAGTTTTCTGCTCTGTCGGGACGTGTCGGAAGATTCCTGTTGAGTTTGTGGCTTGAAAAGCAAGCTGGGAAGCATCCTCAGTCAAGATGTGTGCCGACAGAGTCAGGACCTGGCATGGGAATCGCAGTCACAAGGAAGCAGGGTCACTTTCTGGATTTAGTGCCTCGAGCAATGCTTCCCAGACGCTCAAGGCCTGCGCTGCCTGGCGGCAAAATGCAGCCAACCTGTTCGTGCGATTTCGGATCCACTGCCTCCTCCGTGGCCGCGGCATCCTTCTGCATGGGCCGAGCCTTGGATGAGACCACGGGCCTGTGCGACCTACCTGTCTTCATCCTGGAATGCTTTGTCTTACTGCATGCCATGCTTCTTTAGCCTTTGCAGTTGCCGGGCTGGCCGCAGCCTCGCTGTAGAGCAGCATGTCCAACAGCGCTCTCGCCAGACCGCCCGTGCCTTGCGAGTAGCCGACGCTCTGGCCTGGCATCACAACTGATTTCTTCTTCGTGCGCTGCTGATTCAGCCGTGGCCTTCGCCTGCTGCGACGAGCCTGGGTGCCACGGACAGCATGGCTGGCGGCCATACACGAGGTGTTGAGCGGAGCACCCATAACCGTTGCGGCGCTGGTGGCGGAGCCCACGGGACCTGTCAGAGGAATTGGAGATGGAGACATGGAGCGTGCTGTGTGCTGTGGCTCCGGCCTTGGCCACTTGTCGCATGTTGTGGAAGGGAGCCATGTGGGGCAAATGCTCGGACGTCTGCAACCTAACTGCAATTACAAAGGCTCCGCTGGGCGGCCAGCTGTGATTTCAGTTTCTGCCATGAGAACCCTTACCAGATGTCGCAGAGGTGCTAAACTCACAGCGTCGCCCGGACGCCGAAGTCGAGCAGCCAGCCACTCCCACCTGTTTCCGGCTGTCTTCGTGGGATGACGATGGTGATGCAAATCGAAGATGAAGATGATGCAGAAACTGATTATGTTACTAGGCGGGATCATGTGTGCATGCAGAAAGATGCAGAAAGTACGGTCATTGCAGCTAAATGAACGGCCAATGTCGCGTTTGAGGAAAAGTGGACGAGCGATAATAAGACATGAGTGCTGTTCGGAAAGTTACGAGCATCCAGCAAGCAGTCATATCTTCGGGAAAACGTTTCGCCGGCACTTTAACTGAGACGTCTTCGGAAGCGGGCGACACATTGTCTTTAACACCGGAACGTATTTTTCAGGCCCCACTCGTATCTTTTGACCGCTGAACATACCTTCTTCCGCCCCTGAACCATTCATTCCCACCCCGACACCTGTTCATTTGAGCCCGGTACTGAATAGAGCCCTTTGGGAACTTATGTTGGTTGGACCCCCAGTGGTGTGGGTGGGTCATGAGTTCTGAGGTTGTACTTGGCATACAGCAGCAGCCTAAGAAATTGCCAGCACTGCGGCTGTAAACTCTCTAGTACGCTACTTCCAAAACCAGGTTGTTCTTCGCACTCGTTTACGTCCGTACTTCCCAATTTATACCCATGTACAACCCCAGGTGTCATGTCGCTTTCTATGTCAAATCCTTCTGCTTCTACATCATTGCGGCCAATATCCATGAACCTAAGCCCTATATGACTGACCTTTCTATGCAGGCCGCTACATGACCCCTGCCATAGCTGTAGCCTTTTGCCATCTGTTACAGAGCCACGCATGCTCCAGCTGGAATTTTTCCTATTCAATATCACTACACAATGTATTTTTACGGGTTGGGGGAGGGTTCAGTTGGACCCTGCGGAGGAATCCTTTTGGCACTGGCCGCAGAGTTTGGGCTCTCGCTCCGAGTAGCAGTCGACGGCCGGTGAACGCCCAGCTGTGCGTAGAGCCTGTCCATTTAGAAGCTCTTGTGCTGGGTGTTGAGGCCAAGTCTGGAAAACACGGGAGACTGCCCGGTGGAACTTCTTTGCCCAGTCCCCGTGAAACAGTCTTTCCATGCGGGCGAAAATTGCGCGGGGGTCAGAACGGACGCTGCTGCGGACTGCATTTTGCCAGAATGCGTGGAAGGACTCGAGGGGCTGTGTGCACGACCAACTACCAGGATATGTTCCGGTCACACCGGCCCCGAACCCTGCAAGCCAGCAACAGCTGGAATTCCTCACGGGTTCTATGCACCAGACCTGCCCTTGCAGGCTGCCGAAATAAGTGGAGTTTACAATTGAATCATGTGCTGGCATCTTTGCTCACTTGCTGTAGCCAAGCGAAAGTCCAATGCCAGACTGCGTCAAAAAGGACAATGCCTGGCATCACTCGGCTGGTCTAGATGATGGCATCCAATCGGTCAAATGGTGTCTCCCTTTTTTATCTTTCTTGCGACCTTTCTGCTTGGCACAGGTTTGACACGACAATAAAGACAGGTGAAGGTGAAGCAGCGTTATTCGGTATTTCCCACTCCACTTGCCTTCAAAGACACCAATCTTAACGTACATGGTCATGATTCTTCTTCGCTCTTGGGCCCTGTTCCCCTCATTTGCACAACATGGGCAAACATGCGGACGCACGAGCACTCAAAATACGTTTTGCTAGATGCCTTAATTATATTTACACTTGTACTTTTTTCTTACATTTTATTGCAGGGTTGGAACCCGATGGCTTTGTCGGGTGGATGCTGGCGCACACGCAGAAAAACTGAGGCCTGCGCACCGTGGTTAATCCCATCTTCTGCTTGACGCCCGCCGCATGTGAGGGTAGTCATCACACGGGCGTGCGAAAGGAAATACTTTGCACCGGGCTGCCTGTATGCCGCTTGCGTAATCAGTAATCCTTGTGCACTTGCCAGACCTGGGTTTTCAGGTCCAGCTTGCAGCATTGCGCGGCGATCTCGCAAGCCGCACTGAAGAACTGTGTGACGTTTTCCTCTGTTTCTGAGTTCACCAATGCTTGCACAAATGGCTTCAACCCTCAACTGTACATGCAGTCATGCAGGCAGGTGTTTTGGCTGCACACATGCCAAACCGCATGGCCGCCCAAGCCCAGGCAATCCAAACCCCCTGCAGGGAAGCAACGCCGATGGGCGCACACCACACTGGACATAACAAGCCCAAAATTGCATTTCACCACCCATCGGGGCGGGCGGGCGGGCAAAATTCAGCTGCTTGACCTGAGACAGCAAAAGCACCTGAACAAATGAGAAACCTGGCAAGACAAGGTGCAAGAAGTGGACATGTCATGCTGCAAAGTCCAACGAGGGTTACGTGTGTGCCTTGGCCTAGCCCACCAAGCCCCAAGGCAAACACCCCAACCCTCAACTGTACATGCAGTCATGCAGGCAGGTGTTTTGGCTGCACACATGCCAAACCGCATGGCCGTCCAGGCCCAGGCAATCCAAACAAAGCACCGCCGCAGCCAAAACCCTGCCATGAGCAACGATCCACTCCAGGCTTTAGCGCGAATGGCACGGAATCCTAGCATGCACTCTGGAACAAACAACGCACACTCACAGGGGCACGGACCTGACACGCTGCTGCCACGTTAGTTAGGCCACGCTTGGAGGCAACGACTACACACAGCACTGCAAAATGCTTCAGGACGACCTGCCTCAAGCAGCGGGCATGCACTGTGGAACTAACAACGCGCACTCAAAGAAGCACGGACCTGACACACTGCTGAGACGTTAGTTAGGCCACGCTTGGAGGCAACGACTTCACACAGCACTGCAAAGTGCTTCAGGACGACCTGCCTCAAGCAGCGCCTGCCAATCCAGCGAGCGTCGCTTTGCCGGGTCCAGCTGTGACCAAAAGGCTGGGTCCTTGGCTCGTCCACGCGATAGTGCATCGGCCCACACATTGCGCACTCCGGCAAGGTGGCTCACACGCAGGTTGATGCGCTCCCTCATACAAAAGAGGGCCGTGGCCTGGAGAACCGACGCCAAGGGCTGCCTCATAGGCAGACTTTTCTCGCAAGCGCCCACGACGCCCAGGTTATCGCAGCGCTGTCTCACTGCTAAGCATCCCACGTTAGGCACACGAAGCTGGGACTCCGAATCCTGACGCTGCAAAACCAACAGAACCAGCTGGCAAGGAGCAAATGACATCCTCTAGATCTGCACCTGACGGAACGAACCACTTGGGCAACGATGACCTATCCAACTCAATGGAAAACCAGCAGATCGACGGCACTGCCAGCTGCGAGCCACTTGGCATCCACCACCCTCCAATTCCTGCGCGCTCTGGGCTGGCAAAGGCATCCGCCGCCGCCACACACTGCGTTGCTGGGGACTCGACAAGATGCACGGGCGCCCGCCCCAGTACCATTTGCAGGAAGAAGGCAGCAACACTGGCCTCATCCTTAGATGGCCGTACTTGGACGGACGTGCTGTCTAACAACTTCACCCATACCCGGCCATGCTTGGACCGACATCGGTTCAGGTCAGAAGCCTGTGAGGCAACCTTGCCGCCGCACTCTGCCAGGCGCCATCCAGCTTGCACGTCAGATAAGCTCGCATCGCGAGACACCCGTAGGTGTGCATCCAGAAGCTGCTGCAATTCCCACAACTGCTCGCCATCCAGATTATAAAAATGCATGGCTGGCTTCAACAACATGTGGAACCACACGGCCATCCACGGCTTCAGCCAACGGGCGCCACAGGTGTACCATGACAACAAGCCAATCAATGACTCCAGCTCACGCCGGCGCACCCACCGCCGCTGCACGACGACACGTAAACCCGCCTCCAGTCGCACGACTTTATCTTCCGGCAACGTGGCACACGGTTGACCATCAAACTGCAGCAGCCAGCCGATCCACTTGATCTTTGTGCCGAGGGCCATCTTCTTCCACGACAAAGGGATGCCAAGGCTGCAAGCCAGCATAACTTCGATGCATGCCATTAGGGTGGCTGAAGACTCCGGAAACAAGGAGAGCTCATCGTCCACATACATGGACAGGAAGTGGGAGTTGTGCAACAGAATGTGGGTCAGTCGTACGAACCCAGCGGCCACGCGAGACCACCAATATGCGCTCCAAGCACCTCCGAAGTGACAAGTCAAATACACCAGCCACCGCGTGCGGCCCTGGGGATCCACGGCCGTAAACACCGAAAACCCTTGCTCGGAGGGTGCCACCTTAGCGCGCTTGTGAGCTTTCTTGACGTCCAACGTGAATGCAACCCAGCGTTGGCCGCGGTGACGGGACATGAACTGGATCAGATCCGCCAGACGTGGAAGTTCAATCTTTTCCGAAATACGATTGGCATTCGAAATGGCGCTGTCTCCCACCAAGCGTGGCTCCGACCCTTCCTTCTTTACGAGGCCTAGGCGTCCAGCCGCACAGTCGCGGCCGAAGCGAGACAAGACTTCTTCACCCACTCTGCAAACCCATTGTCCATATCTTTCTGCACGAGCTCCATCAAAGTTTCTGGGTCATCCAGCGCAGTGCCCCATGGGGTGCTGTGGACCGACAGCTCCAAGTTTGGCCTGGAAGGGACGTCCACCTCCCGCCAAACGCCCGAAGCAGGGATCGTCTCCTTGATGCCTGTATGTAGGAACGCCATCACGAAGCAAGGGGATGAGGCCAGGATCTATGTCACCGGTCATGTCGAACAGGTCGCGCCAGAGATCAAGGGCTCGGGGCTGTCCAGGTGCAATAGACACAGAAGAATGATACCCATGATCTGTCAGGAAAGACAACAGATCCTCACGCAAGGACTGAATCTCCCCATCATCCAACCACGAGTCATCACTCGGACTGCGCAAGGCCTGGAGCACGCGCGGCACCAAACCCCAACTCTCAACACGCGCCAGCCATTTTCGCCGGAGATCACCCAAAACGTCTGCAAACCGAGGCTCCCACCAGTCCGCGTCAGAATGAAGGCCGCCCCCGTCTCGCAGACGGAAACCCGAGCTCGCTGCAGACGCAACCGGGGGGCTGCAGTCGATAAGCACATCGACTGGGCTGCACGCGAAGTCTATCCCAGCATCACAAGTAACAGTAGGACACAGCTTCGCATCCGCGGGCACTGATGACGCACATGGATCAGCCACTACAATGGCTGATCACTGGACACGAGCTCTCCTCTTGGGGTCAGGCTTGCTGTCGCACTGCTCCGAATGGTGGTCTGGCGAACTGCAAATGGCACACGCATGCTTGTAAGGGCAACTCTTATCCTTGCAACGACCATCGACCCAAGCCCAGCACTCGCCGGCACGGCGACGCTTCAAGCCACCACCAGCACCGCTGTCGCGCTTCAAGGGGGCAGAAGGCCGCTTCGGCTCAGGACGCTGCCATGTGACCTTCGGCACTTTGGGACGCTCAACCAGCAACAAACGTAGCATATCCCGCTCGACCACAACATGATGAAGTGCATCGTCCAACTTGTTTCCCCCAAAGACGAGCTGGAACACCTCACACATGACAGCGCGGTCCGCCGCCTCAGCTTCCTGGATCGAAGGAGGGCGGAAAACTCTGCAGGCTTCTTGGTGTAGAAGTGCAGGAAACGCTTTGTGTATACGGACCAGGGGTGGAGGTGCCCCGAACCGCACATCACATAGGCGTGTGCCCTAGTGTCGAGAAGGTTTTGAACTCGCAAAGCTGAGGCCCGGAGGCCCCCAGATCCAAATCCCATTCCTCATGCTGGATGCCCGCAGCAGCAGCGAAGGGGTCGAGCAATTCCCCATGACCCGACGAATTCTTGCGGCCGCGAACCTCAAGCACCTGCTCCTCACTCAGCACACGCTTCCAGGGCAGCCACTCCCACTGCTTGCCCACACACTGCTGGCGAACCAGTTGCAAGAGGCCCAGCGATGGCAGGGTTTCCGGCGTGACCACTGCCGACGGATAGTCCTTCTCAATCTTGCGGCGCCAAGCATCTCGATCGCTTGCTAATACTTTTGATGTAGAGCCAGCAAAGGGCAAGAGCGCCAAAGACGACTCCTTCGTAGCGGCGACACCGGCCGGCTCTGACGGACTTGGGGGCTGCAATCCAGAAAGAAACAATCGCAACTTGGCCGCGAGCGGGGATGTGCTCCAATCGCTGGCATCAATCGCTTTGGCGTCGTCGCCGAGCTTATCACGAGATTTACCCAACCAAAATTCGAAGGCAGTCTTGTCAACGAACGCTGAGCGGAAGATGTCCTGCGAGTCGTAGCCCAAGGCCACGATGGCATCTGCCATCTTAGGGGGCAGCCCCGTCGACACCATGCTTTCACGCCAAGAAGAGGCTGGCATTGTGAATGCTAAGGCCGCAAAGCAAACAAGATCAAAAAAGGAAAGCGAGACAATCGCACACAGGATCAACCAGATCCGGCAGCACACTGGGCCGTGCCCACGAGCGACATCAGTCACGAAGCAGCAAACATGTAAACAGGCACCAACGCACTCCACTCAGGGACGCGACAAAGAGCATCAGCCCTGCATCAACCACGACCCAAGCGCTGGGACACCTGACACCAAAGTGGGCATCAGCCCCAAACACGGCGTCGTACCGGACGCACACCGGCGTTCATCAGAACGCAACATCACACAAGGCGCCACTTGGGGTACTGTCCAAAGCAGCCCGTATGCCGGCAAGCGCTGTAGCCTTTGAAGAACGGGTTCTCAAACGCCACCTCATACGTCGGTTGGCTCCGGGCCTGGGGGCGGCAGACGCGCCCCCAGCGCTTGCCTTCCCAAAGCGTGCCGCAATCTGGCGGCACAGTCGAGTCCAAGCAGACCGCCTTGTGGTACCATCCTGAAGCAACGTTGACGAGCCAGGGGCCTGAGAAAGGTTCCAACTCCGCAGGTTCCTCCCCACTGTCCAGCTCAGCCAGATCGTCGCTGGCACAGGTACTGGCATCCTCCGCAACGCCAAAATCCTCAAGCGCTACGTTGTCATCGCTCTCCTCTTCAGTGGGGGCATCGCAATCCCGCACGGGGACAATGGGATTGCGGTCCGGGCCAAGCGCCAGCCGCATGACACCTCGCTGCGCCGGGACTAAGGGAACCCAACCCTTGGAAATCGACTTGAGGATGGTCTCCTGGCACGCCAACTGAGGTAACACATCATCGCGCCTGTATTTCTCCACCGATTTGGTGACAGTGCGCGCGCGATGGTGTCCCTGCGCAGCTTTCTTTTCATCATCAACACCGAGTTGGCCAGCCCAGCAAAGCGATGTAACTTTGAGCGAGTGAAGGGTGTAACGCCTAGCCGTTTCTGCATCCAGGTCCGTGTAGCACACTAAACAGCGCCTGAAGGTAGCCACCACTGCTGCGTAGCCTGCGGGCTTCGACATGTGACGTAAAAGATAATCACGCTTCGCATCCTCCTTACGCAGACGAGCAATCTCCTGCGCTAGCGAGCGGCCCCAGTCGGACCCACAAGTCCCGCTGCATATGGCACCCTATGGCATGCCGGTGGCACTCGTCTTGGTTCGCCAGCACCAACCTCGGATGCTTCCGCCATCCAGCATCACTGAGTCGAAATCTAGGCGCTGTGCGTCACTCCACCTCAGCCCGGCCCACAGCATGAGGAGGAAGCACAAAATCGGCCACCAATCCCCCGGCTCGCAAGTCCCCAGCGCCTGTTCCAGCTGGACTGCCGCAAACAAAGGCAAAGGAAGCGCCTCCTTCACCGCCAAAGCGGTCCACTTGCTGCTGGCCAACCATGATGTGATGGGGGAAGAGCACAGGGACTTGAGAAGAGAGTCCAGCCCTAACTTCCTCACAACGAACCGAAGGGCCTGAACCACAGCTTTGGCACGACCACAGCGACCCTTGCCACGATCCAGCTTTGCGCCCGTGGCTAATGCGTCCAGGAAGTCGAGGAGGGATGCCAAATTAACCGAAGCCGGCGCCAACTGCGCTCCCTGACAAAAGGCCATAATCTCCAGCCTGGCAAATGTTTCCGCAATGTGCCTGCAGAACGGTCTGAAAACAGGAAGAGCAACTGGTCCCGTCTACGATCCTTTAGCTCGCACAGAACCGAGCTCTCGTCCGCTACACACAACGCAAGATCAACCCAAACACTAGCCCACTTCAAACGGGCGTCGTCTTCAAGCACACGCAACGAGGAACCGTTGC
This sequence comes from Symbiodinium sp. CCMP2456, assembly GCA_905221635.1. Classification (NCBI taxonomy): domain Eukaryota; class Dinophyceae; order Suessiales; family Symbiodiniaceae; genus Symbiodinium; species Symbiodinium sp. CCMP2456. Next base: position 43,551 of record CAJNDV010033874.1, read on the forward strand.
CACCTGACCCTGGAAGGAGCAACGCTTTACCCATGGACCACGTAGGGGAGGCCGCGGCGATCTCCGGAGCATTGTGGCTGAGGCCGCCATCCTGACCGTCCTGACCCTCAACTCGCAAAACGGACAGTGAACGGTAAGAAGGCCTGGGCAGCGGAGAGTCTGCTGCGGACGGGCGCGGCTGCACAAGCACTACAGGGCGGGGCCGACCTCCGCCAGGATATGGTGTTGCCCGCACTGGCTTAATGGGGATAGAAAACATAGCAAGCACGAAGAAGAGAGCAGAACGCAAAATTCAGCTGCTTGACCTGAGGCAGCAAAAGCACCTGAACAAATGAGAAACCTGGCAAGACAAGCTGCAAGAAGTGGACATGTCATGCTGCAAAGTCCAACGAGGGTTACGTGTGTGCCTTGGCCTAGCCCACCAAGCCCCAAGGCAAACACCCCCTGTGTCAGGGTGTGAACCTTCGGTCGGCTGCTGACACGAGATCGGCGGTCTCTCGTTTGCGTGACATGTTCGCCCGACACAAGGAAGGACAGCGTCAGCATGGAACAGTTGCTAGGAAGATGTTTTTGCTTACCATCTATGGCCAGCTTCACGACCTTGTTTCGGACAGCCTCTTTTTGCCGTCTATGGCAGCTTCAAGACCTTTTTTCGGGCACGGAGCGCTTCTGCACCCCATGCTTACCTCGCGCACGAACAAGGAGAAGTGGGCCGGGGTCCACAAACCGAAACAATGTCCCTTGCATGCCTCCGGCTTGCACGCAGCCCTCAGCCGGTGCGTCGGGCCCTCCACACCCAAATCCACGAAAGTGTAGACGCCGGGATCACGGTTTGCTCCGAGCAGCTGCTCAACTTCGGCTCGCGTAGTTCTCAACCGCATTGCAAAGTTCTCCGTCGAAAGGAACCTACCACGGGGTTTCGGTTTTGGCTACACTCTTCCGGCTGTCTGCCGCTAGTTCCTCCTCCTCCTCCTCATGCTTGGCAACCTTCGTCGCAGGCTGCCGTGCCTGAGCATTTCCTCGAGACTGCTCTCCTCCGGCGCCCTGATGTGTTTCCTGCTGCGCTTGCCTGGGCACAAGCTTCGCATTTCCACTTTCTCCTTCCACTCCATCTGCACTTCCATCTCAGGCCGAAATCGCGCGGCGCACGAAGCCCTGCCTCCGGCCTCGCGGCAGGATGGCTGCACTCGCTGCCTAGGAGCTGTGGGAGGGGCTGAAAGCTAAAAATGGGAACGTCCGTGGGGAACTGCCACATTCTTATTGTGAAATATGGCCAGCCATTTGAAGCAGTCTTGACTGTGCTCAGGTCCTGGTCGTGCATGCATACGAAGATCTCGGAGTTGCTGCATGACTTCTTGTCTTTCCTTTTCAGTGCCTGTGAACACAACAAGATATGTTGCAATTGCCCTCGCGACGACATCTGCATGCACCTCCAAAAAAGAAGTTGCGGCTCGGAGGGCGCAGGCTGCGTCTTTTCTGAGCGTAGAACCCACCTGTTTGGGGTACCTTCCAGCATACTGCCTGACAGTGCCGCCGTCTCCGCCTTTCCACTCGTTTCGACTGATCTCCACAACCAGATGATTAATTGTAACCGCGAGCCTCATATTCACGCGGGTGTCTCCTGGCACGGAAGCAAAAGCAAGGACAACGACGACGAGGATGAGGACGACGATGACGACGAACCACCACCACCACCACCACCACCACCACCACCACCACCACCACCACCACCACCACCCCCGCCACCGCCACCCACGCCGCCGCAATGGCTCTGGCCACTTTCAAGGCCTCTCTCGCAGCTGACGGTAGATGCACTGGAGCACGGGGTCGATGAGCATAACCAAAATTTCGAGCACACCACTGCAACATATCTACGAGCTAACTTTGATCAACCCTACCGGACCATCTGCAACTTGACAGTCTACAGGTCGACGTCCTGCGCGGAGAAAATCGGTTTGCAAGACCCTTCTTCCAACACGCTTCAGACTGCACCTACCAGGATTGTAACATGGAGTTTGCTGGAAGAACAGGAACGAGATGTTTGTGCTGTCATGGTGCGCGCCCTTATCGGGCGCTTGCTCCTGCTTTCCTGCGTTCCGTGCTCGTGAGAGGACATCCGCTGGTGTCAGTGCATTGCACCGCCTGTGGACCCCTCCAATGCACGTTCCGAGGCGACGTGCGTTGCCTTCTGAACTCTCCCGACAACGCAAATTTCGGACACAAGGATGCAGAAGCCCGAGCAGCGCATAACTGTCAGCACGATACAGGCGTGCTGGAAATGCCGCATGCGTGCTGTCGTTCACAGCATGAAAACTGTCTTCTGGGTAACCAACAAGAAATCCGGCTCACACGTCGTCTTTCATGGCTTCCATCAGGCATTCCATGATGAGAGTCAGCGCAGTGCTTTCCTGCACCAGGATCAGATGTTATGACTGCCCAATAACGTTGTCGCAGGCCATAGTTGCCCCACGCGACGGCCAGATCTTTGTTCAGAATGCCGCAACAGCTTTCCAAGCATCCCGGCGCATAACTACAGGAAGTACAACAACGCAGGACAGCACTTCGAACACAACTGCAAGTTGCAGTGGCATAGTTCTCCACATTGGCAAGAATGTTTCACCAATTTCGTTGCGACACTCGATGGAATCCTGCTTCACATCTTGAAGACCGTGCTTTAAACCCTCGAGGCAAGTCATCCAGGACATGTTGTTCCAGATTTCCAGCTCCTCCGGAACATCTTTGACGACGCACTCGACAAGGCTCTTGCCAACTTGGAGACCTCAGCACACACCAGTGACCACTTTGGAAAAACGCACAAGGGCCAGATTCGGCCAGATAAAGGAAGGGGTTCAGCAAAGCATGTTCCCAGCGACGCTTGTGGAACTCAGGGAATGCTTGCAATCCTCTTTGTTGCTGCAGCCTTCGCGTCAAGTCCTGTGCGACCGACGAAGCTGCTGACAACAAGCAGGCTTTCGGGGCAAAGCGTCGGCTCGGCTACTGTCCTTGGAGCTGCGACACGGACTTACTCAACCACATCAGACTCTCCCTGCTTCGCCGCATATTGAAAGGAGGGCTCTTCCGAGCCCTGCGCAACTCCACTCCCAACCTGAACTCCGTTTCCTCGTAGATGGCAAGCACAACCTCAGGACGGCAATTCACACGTCCGCACGTCTTGTCGTTGTGTTAGTATGCGACAGACACTTAGCGCCTAGAGTTGCCTGCTCTAACACAATTTAATTAGCAGCCCGCACGGACTGCACATGAGATTAGTCAAGACACGCCTTGCTTTGCATCCTCAAGAAAAGTGTCGCACGCTGAGATGTGCACATCGTCAAAACGCTGCCACTCTGATTCTTGACGCACCCATAGGACAGAATGCAGTGAAGTTCAGCAGAGCCGACAGATGTGTAGCATTGATTGTCTGGTGGACCTCATTCTCGAAGAGCAAGACAAGCAGTACTCGCTTGCTGCCATCGTAGAGCACATCGGCGTCGCGGAGAACGCAGACAGAGCGCCGCAGGGGAAACCATATGCTAGAACGGTTGCAAGATCACGCACTACGGTCTTTTCTTTAACCGTCTTGGTCGCGTCACACTCGTCGCAGCCCAGCCCCTCGTCGAGGACTGTCAGTTGCCATCGCTTTGCCAAGAGCTCCAGAAGGCTGCCCACGGCTGCTTCTGGGTTATGAACAAGAACCAATGGAGTCTTCTGTGACTCGGTACTTCTGCACAGGTGTCCATGGGCAGAACACCCAACAGCACGTCCCCGAACGCCCGAACGCATCCGTTCAGTCCAACTTCTCGGAAAGACTGCCCTCGCCACGATTCTAGCATGTTACAAATTCAATTCAAATCTACGTAAGGACCCGACACACAGCCTGCATCAGCCTACACAACAACAGCGGAACACGCCATGCCAAAAAGATCCGAAGCTTGCAGGTGAAGATTTAGCTAGCTGACATGTCCCCGAATCAGCCCTACCTCAGCAGAAGTCCCCTCGCTTCGTCCATCCGGCCGCTCGCTGCCAGATGATGCAGGAGCCTTGCGAGAAATGGCGGGAGCTGTCTTTCGTGAGATGCCCGACTCATACGAGTAGGAACCCGCCGTTCTGCATCGACTCAACATAAGTCTGCGACCTCTGATAGTAGTAGCCGTCATCTGGTCCCGTCCACCATCTCTCAGGAGCCTTTGAATAACAGACACTTGCCGTGACAGGTACCGCCACTGAAAGACCTCCGTGATTGTGCTCTCACACCAGCAGGCTAGTTTTCGCTTCCGCAGATGAGCATTCAGAGGCCCAGCAGAGCAGCGGGACATCTGCGTCATGCCAAAGCATGTTTCTTCGGACGGAGCCATCTTACCCTGCAACAACCACCCAACCCCTAACGGATTTTTCAAATTCGCATACACGTGTCCGTCTGTCAAGAAACTGGCGCTTCGTCATGACTCGAAAGAAGATGTCATCAACTTGGAGAGAATGGGAACAACACATGGGGTCGCTTTCACGGCATGAGCAAAAGTCTGACGGCTGCTGCCCGCAGTTGCTGCAAGCATTTGGCGACTGGTCTCCAACCAGACGATGGCTGGTTGCGGCACATCGACGGCTGCCGCTCTCAGCCAGTGCAAGCAAAACAGAAAAAAGCAAGAATGGCGATAGAAAGCGAAGCGAAGGGTAGGAGGAAGGGAAGGGGCCGAACAGGGGGGCAGGGGACCGCTTCGGCCGGGGCCGAGGCGAATTTTTGGGGGTTCCTTATTATACTTATACTATAAAGGACCCCAAACCCCTATTCTAATTATTAAGGCCCCTAATATGAAACCCTAACCCTAACCCTAAACCCTAAACCCCTCAACCCCAAACCCTAATCCCAAAGCCCTATTCTAATTATTAAGGCCCCTATATTACAGCCTAACCCTAAACCCTAAACCCCTCAACCCCAAACC